>JAFBJT010112376.1:0-16996 GCA_016785325.1 Chascanopsetta lugubris
TATATATATTTCATCTTTATTTATTTTTATTCTGTATGACTTACTTTTGTCCGGGTCAAGTTGTGTGTCGAATCTGTTGTGAGAAGATGTCACCGACGTCACAGGTATAAACAACATTTACCTTACTGACAAATCCACAGTGTTGAGAGAGGCGGCTCGCTAACTTAGCTTCCTGCTTTCCTCTCGTGTTTCTGCGGTTGGTGAGTCCAGCTCAGCCCCAACAGGAACCGCCACGACCCCTTTCCATCGCAGCCCGGCTCCGGAGCTCCGTCACCGAGCCGCAGTCACTTTTGGAAGCCGCCGCTCACAGCTGCTCTGGGGGGCGGAGTGTCTGCACGGTGCTGCGCCGATTGGGGCGCTCGATCAGGGGAAGAGAGATGGCGTGCTTGTTGGAGGCCCCTCTCCGCATCAGTGTGCTGTCTGTGAGTGTCACTCTCATTGTGTAAACGTCGCGCGGTCTCGTGCACGCTGCGATGACTCCAGCCGCGAAGGTTTAATTTAACCTCATAAGGCAGACGGTGGAGGTTTGTGCCCTCTGTTAGCATGCTAGCTCGGTTAGCGGCTTTGCAACATGTAGCCCTGTGGAGCGGCGCGCCTACGTAGCGTGCGTACGCTTGGCTTTTATTTCCGGCCTTACTCGCGCGGGCGGATACGTTCCGGCTATGGGAAGGGACGTTTGTGGCTAATACCCGCCTGCTCCTCCGGTGTGTAACGTCAACAAAAGCGAACGACAGACGTAGCTGTCAGTGTCACTCGGGATGAGTTAGCAGCTAACTGCTAGCAGACACTG
Source organism: Chascanopsetta lugubris (assembly GCA_016785325.1). Taxonomy (NCBI): domain Eukaryota; kingdom Metazoa; phylum Chordata; class Actinopteri; order Pleuronectiformes; family Bothidae; genus Chascanopsetta; species Chascanopsetta lugubris. Next base: position 791 of record JAFBJT010112376.1, read on the forward strand.
CTGTCACTACAATAAGCTAAAACACATGTAAATAATAAATCTTACAGATGAATAAACAACTAGCTAGACTCGGCTTTTGAATGCAGCGTTGCAGCCTCACTTGACTGCAACAGCTCGCTTATTACACAGCTATCTGTGCAGTTAAGCTAGCTAATGTTAGCTAACTCCTAGCTAGTGGTGAAGCTAGTTTAGCTGAGCCACTCACTGGTTGCTGCCTCCTGGAGTTCACACATGTTCAAATGAACTCTGTCAGCAGCACAAAGTCTCACATGTAGTTAGCATGTTGTTGTATGTTCCTCTGACAAATGATAGCGGCGCCCTGAGCTAAAGTTAGCCGGAAATAGTCGCGAAAATCCGGCTTGCAGGAGTTAAACCCCCCTCCACTCATACACACACGCACACACACACACACACACACACTGGGACCATGCAGAAGGAAGACCCTTACAAACCCTTTGATCGTATAGCACTTTAATTCGTGCATGTGTGTAGCTGTCGTGTTGTGTGTATTCCACATGTATGTTATGGCACCCAGCTCTATATAAAGCTGCACAGGCAGGTACAGAATGTGCTGAGCACCTTGTCAGCAGCACGATGGCAGCAGTGGCACCAGCGTGCTGTCCGCTGGCTCAGCTCAGCGTCACTCTTCTGGGAATCATGTCGAAAGTTCTGGTCGCAGCTCTCACTGATAGAAACAAAGTTTTCTGGTGTCACGTGCAACAGCTTCAAAAGGCCCCAGTTCCACGGATGATACACAATAGCAATTCAAACAACTGTTTTAAATCATGCATGTGTTCCTAATATTTGTAGACCTTGATATTCCAGGTTGATATAATCCCAGTAAAGGTGCACAAGATGAAGTTTCAGTGAAATGATTTGAATTTCTATTGAGAAAAATGTAAAGGATATTTATCCAGCATGAACGTATGAAGTGTCAAACAGATGTCAGGAACCTCCTTATTAAATATATTAAGTAAAAAGGGAATGAATTGTTGTTTTCATGGCTCTTTATGTTGTAGTTATTGTGCCCTTTCATATGTACATCAGGAGCAGCCCGTCTCCACCAGAGGGCGCCATCGTGCCCCACCATGTTTTTACAGTGGCCCAGAATGGACAAACTAAACACCCTTAAGTCTTAATGATATGTAGGGGTGCCATAGTTTCTCCTACATGCAAACATACATGTTACTGTATAACCCTCACCTCACCACTAGATGCCACCAAATACTACAAATCAATTCAAAGTGTAAAATCTGCGCTTTGTACTGAGGAAAGTGCATGAATCTACAAGTAGAAAAGTGCTGGTCTCTGATTGTTTTGTGACTAATGTGCTTTTTGTGTTTGTTCCCGTGCAGGAAGTCACCGCCACTAGTCGCCATTATGTCGACAGGCTGTTTGACCCCGACCCACAGAAAGTGTTGCAGGGAGTCATGTAAGTTCCAGCTGCAGAACGTGGATCTTAGATCTGTCATCCTGTCTTTGTGCATGTGGGGATGAAGTGGGGGATTCTGGACTGTATTTATTTACACAGAGGGATTTTTTTTATTTCCTAAGGTCAGCTGATGTTTCTGTCGACTGTCAATAAAAAAAAAAAAACTTTCTGAATGTCAGAGACTAGAAAACATCACGGACTGTGTCGTCACAGCAGGAGCACGACCTCTGTGTCGACATGCACGGCTTTTCATGCAACGCTCTATTTCAAAATGCATTTCTCAGTCCAGCATGACTCCATCCCTCTCTCCCTCTCTCTCTTCCTCTCTCTCTCTCTCTCTTCCTCTCTCTCTCTCTCTCTGACTCAACTCCACTGACCTGGACTCTGACTGTTACATGGTTATTTTTAACTTTGTAAGGAGACTAGCTCTGGTTACGGCCCGTACTGCTCGACTAGCTGAAACACCTGACTGACTTGAGTGCCTCGCTGCAGCTGTACTTTTCCACTCACCTGTTATCTGATATCATGTGGGGGCGCGTTAGCAGAGCGGGTGGGGTGGGGGGGTCTGCAGGGGGTCGGGTCGGGGGGGAGTATCTACAAAGTGTCTACAAGGGAACTGGATGTAAACCTTCTCACTCTGCTGATGATGTCACACAGACCTCAGACAAACCTCTGAAGAGTCCAACTCATGAATAATGTCAAGAAACATCCATTTTTCATCCAGCATCACGTGCTGAGGATGAACTATCATAACATTCGACTATAAATCAAGACGTGCTGCCGTCAACAACGTACAGACTTTGTCATGAAAACATGTGCATGTGCTCGACCGCAGAGCAGAGTCCGGTTCTACGTATCGTGATTTGTGCAGAAGCCGTCGGTGCCTGGCTCAGAGTGCGAAGGCAGTCGCGCAAATCCATGAAATCAACCCGCTTTCATAGCAAAACACCAGTTTGAATTCCTCTGGTACTGATGCTAAGATGTTCTTCCATCACCATAGAAACCATAGTGGGAGTGGTTCTGATTTACTAAGACTTGTCCAGTGTAATGTGGACTGAACTATCAACCATCCAACCTCCAACCTTTTACAAATGTTCAGTTTCACAGTTGCTTCCGACACATTAGGAAAACCCATTGTTTCCCGTTTGTGTTCGCGCCTCATTTCCTGTAGTGACATGAAGAACGCGGTCATAGGAAACAACAAGCAGAAGGCCAATCTGATCGTCCTCGGAGCCGTTCCCAGGTTCGTCTCCACTCAGAACCACACACGACTGTCTGGGTCCAGGATGTCCTTCACTGTAGCTGTGTCCTGCCCGTCTCCAGGTTACTGTACCTGCTGCAGCAGAGCTCGTCCAGTCTGGAGCTGCGGACCGAGTGCGCCGTGGTGCTGGGCAGCTTGGCCATGGGAACCGAGAACAACATCAAGTCCCTGGTGGACTGTCACATCATCCCCGCCCTTCTTCAAGGTAGGAGGGCAGGCGGCCCGAGGGCTTCCTGCAGCTCACGGGGTTCAGACCCTCTCTGTAGTTCAGGAGGTTCTCGGCTCCACCGGAACTACTTCAACTGTTGTTGAGGGTTTTGTTCACTTCTGTCGTCCCGGCAACGACACTCAGGATTTCAAAAGAGTTCCTTTTCACCTCAAACTCTCGGATCTTGGTTTTCCACGTAGACGCCGTCCTCCAAAAAAATGTGTTACTGTCTCGCCCTGTTTGGTGAAAACATCATATCCTTCTCACCGTGACTCCTCCCACTAGGACTATATATATATATATATATATATATATATATATATAAATATATACCCTGCATTGTCTAAACATCTGCTTGTGTACCTGCTCTCCCAGGTCTCCTGTGTCCGGACCTGATCTTCATCGAAGCGTGTCTTCGGTGCCTCAGAACGGTCTTCATCAGCCCGGTCACTCCTGTGCAGCTGCTCTACACTGTGAGTGGCATCATGGATTCCTCCTCTGCTCGCTCCCACTTCTGTTGTCATTATTAAGGTCTGTTGTTGTTGTTGTTGTTGTTTGTGAAGGATTCCACTGTGATTCCCCACCTCATGTCTCTCCTGAGCCGCTCGCAGAGGACGCAGGAGTACATCACCCAGATCTTCTCCCACTGTTGTAAGGTATTTGTTGGTATTTGGTCCAAGACACAAACACAGTGGGGCTCCGAGGGCTTGTATCCACATGTGTTGTATATGTTTGTTTTTTCCGGTCCGCAGACCCCGGAGCACCAGACGGTTCTTTTCAATCACGGTGCCATCCAGAACATCGCCCCCCTGCTCACCTCCCCCTCCTATAAGGTGCACGTCCGTCCCTCTGTGTCCAGCCTCTGTGTCCTTGTCTCCTTCTAAACGTCTCTGCTCCTCCAGGTCCGGATGCAGGCGCTAAAGTGTTTCTCGGTCCTGGCCTACGAGAACACTCAGGTCTCCATGACACTGGTGAATGGTGAGGAAACATCTCCTCTGTCTTCTTCCTCCTCCTCTCGTCTCTTGTGTCTGACACTTTGAATCCTCTGTCCAGTGCTGGTGGACGGGGAGCTGCTCTCTCAGGTATTTGTCAGAATGATGCAAAGGGATCAACCCATTGAAATGCAGCTAACAGCAGCCAAATGGTGAGTGAGGTGAAGAAGTAAACATGAGCCACGGCGACTCTGTCCAGGTGCTTTGGATTCTTTGACTCCTCCCCCTCTTCTTCCCTCCCAGTTTAACGTACATGTGTCGAGCAGGTGCCATCAGGACCGACGACAGCTGCATCGTCCTAAAGGTCGGGCTCCTCTGACGCTTGGTGCCTCTCCTTCGTGTTGCATTCAGACATCGGTGACTCATTCATGTCCTGTGTTCTATCATGTACGTATATATACAGACTCTGCCGTGCCTGGTGCGGATGTGCAGTAAAGAGCATCTATTGGAGGAGAGGGTGGAGGGGGCGGAGACTCTGGCCTACCTGATGGAGCCCGACGTGGAGCTGCAGAGAATCGCCAGCACCACCGACCACCTGGTGGCCATGTTGGCCGACTACTTCAAATACCCCAGCTCCGTGTCGGCCATCACCGACATCAAGAGGGTGAGTTTCATCCAGGTTAAAGGTGCAGTGTGTGAGATGTGGTGACCTCTAGTGGTGAAGGTGCAGGTTGTATCCATCACCTCACCCCTCTGAACACGAGGAGAAGCTACGGTGGCCCTCTGTTGTCATTGAAGATGTTTAGTATGTCCTCTCTGGGCTGCTGTAAAAACATGGCGGCCCCCGTAGAGAGGAGCCCCTCCTCGTGGAAACAGACATGAATGGGTTCATTTAAAGGAAGAGGGGAAAGAATAAAATATTTCTATAAATGTCCGTACGTAATTGTTTTGCCATAATGACTGAAATCTGACACACTGCACCTTTAAGACAACTTTTCCATTCAAAAGACAAAAGGATCATTCCGCTCACTTCCTGTTTCCTGCGGTTCACAGTTGGACCACGACCTGAAACACGCACACGAGCTGAGACAAGCTGCTTTCAAACTTTACGCTTCGCTCGGCTCCAACGACGAGGACATTCGCAAAAAGGTTGGCGTTTGTCTTCACGTGTTAATGTCGTCACGTTCACCCTCTCACTCTCTCACTCTCTCACCCTCTCACCCTCTCACCTCATCAGATCACAGAGACGGAGAACATGATGGACCGGATCGTCAGCGGTCTGTCGGAATCCAGCATCAAAGTCCGATTGGCGGCCGTCAGGTCCGATGTGACTCGAGTCCTTCACCTGAACCTCCGCCTGCTCCTCGTGTCTGTCTCATCTGTATTCTTTTGTCTCAGGTGTCTCCACAGTCTTTCGCGCTCGGTGCAGCAGCTGAGGACCAGCTTCCACGACCACGCGGTGTGGAAACCCCTCATGAAGGTGGGTGCAGTTTGAAAATCCGAGGTTAAAGGTGCAGTGTGTCGTTTTTGGTGAAGTTGCGCCTTTAAATGAAGAAGTCGAAGTTCAACAGCCGGGACTTGATGTTCCTTTGATGTTCCTTTGATGTGCAGCTGCTGCAGAACGCTCCAGATGAAGTCCTGGTCATGGCCTCGTCCACACTATGCAACCTGCTGCTGGAGTTCTCACCCAGCAAAGAGGTACACACACACACACACACACTTCCGTCCACTGCCCCCTTGTGGCCAAACATCACACATGTGTGTCTGCAGCCGATCCTGGAGTCGGGGGTGATCGAGTTACTATGCAGTCTGACCCAGAGCGACAGTCCTGCTCTGAGGGTCAACGGGATCTGGGCCCTGATGGTGAGGAGACCACTTCAGGTGAAGTTTGATTCATGTCGTACAAACGTTCGTCCCATTCTTCTCGAACCCTCGTGTCTCCAGAACATGGCCTTCCAGGCCGAGCAGAAGGTGAAGGTGGAGATCGTCAAGTGTCTGGGAACAGAACAGTTGTTCCGTCTGCTGTCGGACCCCGACACCAACGTTCTGATGAAGACTCTGGGTCTGCTCCGAAATCTGCTGTCCACGCGCCCGGTGAGACTTTATCACATCCTGTGAGATTCTATGAGACTTTATCACATCCTGTGAGACTTTATCACATCCTGTGAGACTTTATCACATCCTGTGAGACTTTATCACATCCTGTGAGACTTTATCACATCCTGTGAGACTTTATCACATCCTGTGAGACTTTATCACATCCTGTGAGACTTTATCACATCCTGTGAGACTTTATCACATCCTGTGAGACTTTATCACATCCTGTGAGACTTTATCACATCCTGTGAGACTTTATCACATCCTGTGAGACTTTATCACATCCTGTGAGACTTTATCACATCCTGTGAGACTTTATCACATCCTGTGAGACTTTATCACATCCTGTGAGACTTTATCACATCCTGTGAGACTTTATCACATCCTGTGAGACTTTATCACATCCTGTGAGACTTTATCACATCCTGTGAGACTTTATCACATCCTGTGAGACTTTATCACATCCTGTGAGACTTTATCACATCCTGTGAGACTTTATCACATCCTGTGAGACTTTATCACATCCTGTGAGACTTTATCACATCCTGTGAGACTTTATCACATCCTGTGAGACTTTATCACATCCTGTGAGACTTTATCACATCCTGTGAGACTTTATCACATCCTGTGAGACTTTATCACATCCTGTGAGACTTTATCACATCCTGTGAGACTTTATCACATCCTGTGAGACTTTATCACATCCTGTGAGACTTTATCACATCCTGTGAGACTTTATCACATCCTGTGAGACTTTATCACATCCTGTGAGACTTTATCACATCCTGTGAGACTTTATCACATCCTGTGAGACTTTATCACATCCTGTGAGACTTTATCACATCCTGTGAGACTTTATCACATCCTGTGAGACTTTATCACATCCTGTGAGACTTTATCACATCCTGTGAGATTCTGTGAGACTTTATCACATCCTGTGAGACTTTATCACATCCTGTGAGATTCTCTGAGATTTTATCACATCCTGTGAGACTTTATCACATCCTGTGAGACTTTATCACATCCTGTGAGACTTTATCACATCCTGTGAGATTTTATCACATCCTGTGAGATTCTCTGAGACTTTATCACATCCTGTGAGACTTTATCACATCCTGTGAGATTCTCTGAGACTTTATCACATCCTGTGAGATTCTCTGAGACTTTATCACATCCTGTGAGATTCTATGAGACTTTATGAGACTTCACAAGACTATGATACTTTATCATACGGAGACTTAATAAAACTTTCTGACACTGAGACTTTATAAAACTTTCTAAGACCTTGACAAAGATTTATTTGTCCAGTTCATAAAGTATCTCTGCGACAGAGCTTTTTTTTTTTTTTTTTAAAGTTATGCAAAACAGTTTACGCAGGAAACCAGAGTGACGACAACTTCCTGTTTGTAGAACAACACTCCCTCACTCCCTCAGCATGTTATCGTACATGACAGATTTCAGAGTGTAGTTTTGGTCAGAGACGGCTGCGATAAGAAAAGATGACTTCTGGTTATGAAAGTAAAGAGTTGGACACGTGCACCGAATCAAATGACTTAACCTGAACGTTCAGTAACTTGTGTGGATGTGAAGCTGACGTGTGCTTGATCAAAGGAAAAGTGCCGAGTCACAAACTGACCTTGTCCTGTGGCCGGCAGCACATCGACCAGATCATGAGTTCCCACGGGAAGCAGATCATGCAGGCGGTGACCCTGATCCTGGAGGCGGAGCACAGCATAGAGGTCAAAGAGCAGGTGAGATGCTCATCCGCATACAACACTGTTTCAGCTGCAGCGCCACCCGTCTGTCAAAGAACAAACTGACGTGAGAACTCTCCGTCAGACGCTGTGTATCCTCGCCAACGTCGCCGACGGCAACACGGCCAAGGATCTCATCATGACCAATGACGACATGCTCCAGAAAGTCAAGTACTACATGGTAACGTGCAGAGCGCCATCGCTGCCTCGGACTGTCTCTCTCCTCACCCTTTGATCGCCCTCCTCACCTGTAAACCTCTTCCTCCGCTCAGGGACATTCAAACGTGAAGCTGCAGCTCGCCGCCACCTTCTGCATCTCCAACCTGATCTGGAACGAGGAGGACGGTGAGACGCGGCCCACCGCTTCTGCTGCCGAGCCTTAGCGCAGAGAGCTAACGGGCGCTAACCAGACTGAAGTGACTTCTTCTCATCCAGTCACTTTATTTCGTCTCGTATTCCTCCGGTTATTATGAGGAAGAGTTGTTCCGTGTGGGCGTCACACGGCACCATGTGACCCTCGCAGCTGCACTACCGCTCTTTGGCCACTGTGTCTCCCTTACGCCCTTCCGCTCTCGCGTTGCATGCCAACGTATACTCACACCTCTGTTTGCGTCTGGCTTTTATTCGCTGCTACAAAAAGCAAAGAAAGAGCTCGGGGTTATCAATCAATCAATGACCACGATCATCATCAATGAAACGCCGTTAGCATCGAACCAGAGCTTTAATGATTAGGACATAAAGAAGGGTTCTAAAAGGTGGACTCACCTTCTGTCTCTGGTGTCTCCGGCCGCGGCAGGTTCTCAGGATCGTCAGGACAAGCTGAGGGAGATGGGCTTCGTCGACATCCTGCACAAACTCACGCAGGCGTCGGACCCCAACCTGAGCGACAGGTGGGCTTCTGAACACCACTTCCTTTACATTCAGAGGGTGTGATGAAGGAGTAACAGTGTCTGTGTGTCAGGGCGAAGACGGCGATGCAGCAGTACCTGGCATGACGACGGAGGCGGAGACGTCCTGCGCCGTCAGTCTGACCTCCCCGTGGTTGGGGGGGGGAGGGGGAGCCGGCGGCGTGGGGTCTTTTTGTTTCCTTTGATCTTGAGGCTTGTTTTCATGCACAAAGACACCTTGTGGTGGACCTGCGACCTGCGGCCGGCGCCCGTTCACCTCCACCCTCCGCGCGACGGCACCAGGCGCCCGCTCGCTGCAGGAAACCTGGTTGTCGGGGAAATCAACGGTTTCCAAGAGTTTCACTTGTTTTTCTTTTTCCTTCCTTTGAGGACGAAGTGGAATTTTTTTTTCCTTTGTTGACACTTTGTGATTTTGCTTTTGTTTTGGCCGGAGAGCAGCAGCCGCCGGACGCCGGCGCTGCCCCTCCGAGCGTTTGAACTCCTGACCGCAGAGGCGCGGCTCACAGAAGAAACCGGACTACAAGGTTCCCAATTTTATTTTTTTAATTTTCAACTAATAATAATAATTCTATTAATATTAATGTTTCCTGACGGCTTCACAAGAAAGGACACATTTGGAAAATACAGACTGCCTATTTTGAAAATTTGGGTGTTTTTTTTCTTTTTTTCCTTTTTGTGGATACATACCTCGTAAATATATAAATATATATAAATATAAACATAAATATATATTTTTGGAATTTGATTTCCACACACACACACTCTGTCTCTGTCCACTCATGATTCTCTGCACAGTTCAGCAAACACCTGATTCATGCATCTGAACGTGAACATGGAGGAGGAGCGATCCGACCCCTCCTGTTTCCTGAGTGGATCGGTCACATGACCCCACTGGGACGTGGAGAGACGCTGTGATCCGCCCGGTAACCGGTCAGGACGACGGGATCCTCGTGTAAAACTCCTCGGGTTTCTTTTAGTTTGGAGTTGAAGAAGAGGAGCGAGGAGGACAGGAAGTTGAATTTGAGACTGGCGCCCCCTGGAGGGTAGAAGCACGAAGCACTGTGTTTTCATCCCTCCATCGTTTCGGCTCCTCCCCCAGCGAGGATCCACCAGAGTGTTGTTTTGTTCCTCCACATTTCAAACCTTCGTACTGAAGCTCTGATAGAACGAATGTTACCATTGACAAATATATGCAGACCTGAAGAAGGAGCTCGCCTCTGTGTTGTGTCTTCTTTCTTTACTTAAAGGTGCAGTCTGTAAGACTTTAAAGGATCCCATGAAGGTGTATTTACATGAGTGGATCCTCTCTATGGAGGCCGCCATGTTTTTACAGAAGCCCAGAGTGGACATACTACATACATACTCATCTTTTGAGTTTGAATGACAATTGAAGTCGACCACAGGCGGCATCACCTCTAGTGGTCACCAGATCTGACACACTGCACCTTTAATATTCAGATTTCACTTCACTTGGATACTTGTGTTTTGTCTAAAAACACAAAATGTGAAGAGACGAGAGACGTGAAGAGACACTTCAACAAAACTGAGAATCAATAATAACAAAGGAGGGTTTGTACCTGAGATCAACTGGAGAACCCAGGTGCTGTGACCTGCGGCTGCTCTGATTGGCTGAGGCAGGTCCTCTGAAAAATAAAGATCCAGCAGTGGGTTAAAAGAACTTTTTAAAAACTGTGAAATAAAACTTTAAATGGCAGTTTGGAGTAAAAATGTTTTTTTTTTCGCTGTATAAGTAAAAACTTTTTTCAGGATAAAAATCTAAATTACTGCCAAAAATACGTTTAGACAAATAAAATAAAGCATTTTACAAACTATTTCTAATTTGGATTTTTCTATATAAATATTACATATTTATTTGATATGCAATTATTATTAGTGTTGATAATAATGATCAATAATATGAGCAATATATTTTAATATTTACATATATTTTTATGATATAAATTGCTTTTTAGTTATAATGTATTAAATAGTGAAATAGTGAACAACCGATGAATCCAATAATATTTCACGTCCCGTCATGACAACAAACGTTTTGTTAAAGAGGTCGGTCTAAATCCTGCTGTTTACATTTTGAATGTCGTTAACTGACGTGTTATTTACTCGCACGTGTGACGGGAGAAACAATGTGGGTGGAGCTAATGTTTTCCATGAGTGGCACAGGAGTCCGACATCTTATAAAACAACACTTCTTTATTGTTGTACGCTTCTTAATCCTGGTAAAGTTGCTTCTCTTTATGTAACAGTAGTCGTTAATAAAATACATCTGAAACCCGGGGGCAGGGCCGTCTGTCAGTCAACTCACAGTTAGCTCCGCCCCCTGTCGGCTCCTCCTCCTCGGCTCAAACGCAGGCACATTCCTCATGCAGAAAAGAAGCTGTGACATGCATTTGATTTTAAAACCTTTAAAAAAAACCACCCCCTCCGCCCGTAAGCCCCGCCCTCCCCTTAGCCCCACCCCCATCCCCAGTTCAGCTCGTCTGTCACTGAAAACAGAAATGTGATCGATAACGTGGTGAGCAAAGCATCATGGGAAAATGAAGATAATACACAGAAGTCCTGATGAAATGATGAAACAGTGTGTGTGTGTGTGTGTGTGTGTGTGTGTGTGTGTGTGCTACATTAGTATCAGTGAGGTTACACCATGGATGTACACTATGAACTGGATACTGTGAAGTGGGGCCTCACTCCGTCCTGTGTGACCTGTAGGTGGCGCACTAATGTCTCCCTCAAGTCCCGTGGCTTCGAAATAACTAATAAACTTTTATTATGATGTTTGTCAAAAAACTGGCACATTTCTAATCACGGAGGGCTAATGATGCTAATGATGCTAATGATGCTAACGAGGGATGCGTAAGTAATCGCGATCTCGTGATCATGAAGATCTGGATTGAATATAGAACAATCAACGTCTGTGATAACGCAAATTTTCTTTGGATAGTTCCAAACAACAAATGTTATATTTTGACAGTTGCGGTTTATGGCACATTTTGCAACAGTTGCGACGCCCAACTGCTGCCGAGCCTTAGCAAAGAGCGGCTAACGGGAGCTAACGGTTATCGCTTCATGTCTACTCATCTGAGCTACTCAGAGTTTATATGATCTCATAATTACGACATCCACAGGTTTTCGGAATCGCGTGCGTTTCTCCATGTTAGCTAATCGGAGGAATGGCACCACACGTGGCAGCAGTGGTTGCAGTACCAGCGTTCGGCCACTAGGTCTCCCCGCATCCAGTTCTTGTGCTGCGTTCACACCAAACTTGGAGACGTTTTCACGTGTCATGCTAACGTGTTTGTTCGTGTGCGTTAGCATCCGCCGGTCCCAGACTGCGGAGGAAGAACTACCAGAACTGCGTTGTTGTACTTTTTGTAAAAAAACGTGGGAAAGTTTAACGTTAAAGTTGTGTGTGGCGCCTCAAGCTACTTTTCAATACGTGAAGTATTCAAATATTTCAACCCGAGCCAGCGATGCAAATTCAGCATGTTAGCATGATTCGTGATGTCATCGGCGTAAAGAGAGAGATTCCGATCTGGTCACGTCTGTTCTCGGACGTTGTCCGTTTCCTGTTTGGTGCGAACGCGGCGGCGATACATCCATGGCTTCCTCCCGAACGTCCTCGTCCTCGTTTTGACCAAAAATAAACAACGGAAGCCTCGGAGCTAAACTGAAACACCGAGGTGCGGCTGCTCTCCGTGGGTTTATGGCTTTCCATGTGGGCGTGGCCTCAGCGGGAGTCTCTGATGGAGAAGGCACGAATGGCTGAATGGCTAAAGCTCAGGAGTGATGACGACGCGGGGTTTTCTGGGACGATCTGATTGGCTGCTGGTTTAACAGTCATGGTGCAGGTGACGTGAACGCTGAGTCGGCTCTTCTTTGTCTTTGGCACACAACCTGACCTCTGACCCCCGACCTCTGGGACAGGGACCATGACGACGATGATGATGACGATGATGATGATGACGATGATGTCATAACGTGCGACTGAAGATTTTTTTAAAATTAAAAAAATGTAATGAATCCTCAAGAGGAAGCAAACAGATCTGACGAGACTGAAAGAGTTTACATTCGCAGTCCAAGTGCAGAGATATCAGAGTCTGGGGGGGGGCAGGGGGAGGGGCAGGGGGGGGGCAGGGGGAGGAGTCTATACTGGGCATGAAGAGCCCCGTTCGTTTTGCTGCTTCAGGCTCCAGATTCAGTGAAAGTGAAAAGCGGTGCTCTGGCTCCCGTGGTCTGGGTCTGTGGCTGTAGTTCCTGGCTCTGCTGACAGGTGGCGCCACCTCGCGGGTGTGTTTCCTGTTTCCTGTTTCCTGTGTGGGTTTCCGTTTCCTGTTTCCTGTGCGTGTTCCCTGATCTGCTACGTTTCATTCATAACGCCGGCTCCTCCTCATCGATGAAGCTGATGTGCTCCCCCGACAACGAGCTCCCCCCCCCCCCCCCCCCCCCCCCTCCCCCCCCCCTCCCCCGCCGCCTGTCGCCCCCACTCCTGCATCTCCAGTTCCTGTGAGGGGCGTGGCCCGGCGTCCCCCCCGCCCCCGCCGCCGTGCCGCAGCGGCGGGGGCTTACACCAACTCTGAGTCTGGGCGTCTCCGTGCCGTCCCCTCGCAAAGTCCAGAGACAAGGGCAGGGAGAAGGTGGAGGGATGCAAGGGGACCGCCGGAGACGTGAGGGGGACGAACGGGGACGGCCTCAGCTGCTGGTCTCCCGGCGAGGAGGTGAGGGAGGGCGGGGCCGAGCAGTGGGAGGACAGGGGAGGAGGCGTGTCCTGGGAGGGAGGCGGGGGGAGGAGACCTCTGCTGGAGCAGCTGGAGGGGCGGGGCGGGTGTGGCCCCTGGCAGGGGGACGAGGACGGCGAGGAGGACAGGGACACGGAGAAGGAGAGAGAAGGGGACGGGGTGCGAGGGGGCGGGTCCTGCGGCGGCGGCAAAAACGCGCCGTTGCTGGGGGAGGCGTGGAGGCTGCGCGGCGCCGGCGAGCCCTCCGGGGGGCCGTCCTCTCGCCCCAGGAGGTCAGAGTTCACGGGGCCCGAGCTTCTACACGGAGACGCAGACGAAGGAGGACGATTGGACGCGTGAGGCGTCGGGAGGAGGCAGCCGGGTAAGACCACGCCCTCCATGTCCCCGCCGTCCAACAGCGAGTGACTGTCCGGTCTCTGCGGGGGACAGGGCGTGGCGGGGGGCGGAGCCAGGAGGGAGGTGCTGGTGGACAGGTGGCTGGCGCTGCTGGGGGGCGGGCTCACGTTTGGCACCATCAGGATTGGCTGCGGCGGCGGTGTTTGGAGGAGGAGGGGCTTCAGGAGGAAGGTCATTTCCTGCAGCTCCTGACTGAGTCTGGAGACTTGTTTGGACAAAGTGTTCATCTGGGGGGGGGGGGGGGGGGGGGGGGGGATAAGGAGAGAGAGAGAGAGAGAGAGAGAGAGAGAGAGAGAGAGAGAGAGAGTGTAGTTTGTGTGTAAACATCTTCCTCCTCCTCTTCATCATGAACCAACACTCACCTCCTCCGTCAGTTTGGACACACTCTGTTTGATCTCACTCTGCTCACGGAGACCTGCACACACACACACACACACACACACACACACACATCTTTATCATTATCCACACACACACACACACATCTTCATCATCATCCTCCTCCTGACCTGAGCGGGAGGCGGAGCTTCATGCTGCAGGGGGTGTTACCTGGACAGGGGGAGGGCGGGGCCACAGGGGACAGACTGGGACTGAACTCAAACTTCTGCGACGACATGGAGCTCGTATCCGTTTCGATGCCGTCCACGAATCTGTGTAAGGGGGGGCGGGGTCAAAGAGCGGGAGGGGGCGGGGTCAAAGAGCGGGAGGGGGCGGGGTCAAAGAGCGGGAGGGGGTGGGGTCAAAGGGCAGGAGGAGGGATCGTGGTTAAAGAACAGGAGGAGGGAGAGTGGGATGTAAATGAGGGAGAGTTTCCTTTAAATCTGATCCGTCAACAGCTTGTGTTCACACACCACTGCACTGTTATTAATCCGCACACACACACACACACACACACACACGCACACTCATACACACACAACATCCCACTGTGTGAAAATCTTTACATATTCCGACAGCAACAGGCCCTGTGTGTGTGTGTGTGTGTGTGTGTGTGTGTGTGTGTGTGTGTGTGTGTGTGTGTGAGAGAGAGCTGTGGTTGCCATGACGACCTGACACCTCTGCTGCAGTCAGACTGAGAACTGTGCAGCAGTTTGTCTGAACTCACTGATCTTTGTTATTATCAGTGTGTGTGTGTGTGTGTGTGTGTGTGTGTGTGTGTTACCTGGGGCTGAGCTCGGGCGGGGCCCCACAGAAGCTGACCACAGGGATCTGCAGGGTGGCGGGCCGGGTGTGTTCGGGCGGGGCCCTGAAGGGCCGCGGCGGCAGCAGAGGCGAGCGCAGCGGCGAGTTGAGGCCTCGGCTCAGACGCAGCGGCGAGCGAGGGGCGCGCGACACCGAGCCCGACTCCTCGTCGCCCTCCTCGTCCTCACGGATCGACGGCAGCTTCTTCACCAGGCCGCCGTTACTCTCCCAGTCCACCTGGGGGCGACGCAGAGACACGAAGGTGACACGGCGTCAGAGGAAGTCGGAGGGAACGAGGACCTGAACAAACATCTCACGGAGAAGATGTGAGGGTGGATGATTTCATGTCAACAAAACACTATTCACTCTCAGGTTGTTCATTTATTCACATCGTCACAACGTGGCAAAAAAGACAGGATACAAAAAATAATGTAAATGTATATTAAGTCAGCATTGTAAAATGATTATTTTTTGAGTATGTATTTGCAACAACAAAATAAAAAACAGCCTCAAAATATTATATAATATAATGTAATGTAATGTAATGGAACATTCAGTGAAAAACCCAGAAGCTGTCCGTTGTGTCAGTGAGTAAAAGGTGCAGTGACGTGGCTGGAGCAGCAGGGGGCAGACTCACACAGGAAGTGGTTATAGAATTCTAGTCTCTTCCTCTGCACAGAGACACGGAGCGTTTCAGGAGACTTCATTTATGATCCTGTTTATTTTTAGAGGAGTTTCCTCTGGAAGTGTTTCACAGCAGATGTTCTTCATCACAGGAGGAAGAGGAGGAGGAGGAGGAAGAGGAGGAGGAGGAAGAGGAGGAAGAGGACCCTCACCCTCACTTCATTCTAACTGCTCTTAAAATAACAAAGTGGGGACCTGCATCAAACATGTCCTGACTCTGCAGGGACCGGTGGTCAAAACGGTCCTCACAAAGACACACACACACACACACACACACACACACACACACACACACAATCATGTAATACTCACACTGCAAACATTAAGATACTACACAGTGTTTTGTGTCACATGTTCTTATGTTGTTTCGTGTCTCTGCTGCAGAAACATGACATATGATCTGCATGTGCACACACACACACACACACACTCACACACACACACACACACACACCTTCACACACACACACACACACACACACGCGCGCCTTCACACAGACACGTGCACAGCAACGCGCCGCCCTCGCCATCAGTCTTTCTTTAGTCTCCACTGAAGCTGTGAGCTAAGATTAGAAGCCGACAGCTAAAAATAGATTAC
>JAFBJT010112377.1:0-30705 GCA_016785325.1 Chascanopsetta lugubris
CAGATTTGAGCGGTTGTGCCGGCGTGGCGTTGAAGAATGTCGCATAGACACACACACACACACACACACACACACACACACACACACACACACACACACACACACACACACACACCTACACACACAAAGCAACGTGGCACATTTCAAAGGCATCGGAGCTCAATGAAAGGGTTTCTCATCACAGGTGTCGCCTGCTCCCCAGGTTAACTGCTGTGAGTGGTGGGTGCCTTTCTTTTGATACACTGACTTCAGATCTGATGAGATGAGCATTGAATCTGAGTGTGTGTGTGTGTGTGTGTGTGTGTGTGTGTGTGTGTAGGTGGGTGTGTGTGTGTGTGTGAGAGAGAGAGAGTACAGGCTGTCAAAGCATTAATTAGCACATTCAGTTGTGGCAGAGGGAGAGGGTTTTTTAAAGCCGCAGCCTCAGGGTGAAGGCACCAGCAGCAGCTTTGTGGACAAAAGGTTGATATTTTTTTTGTTTTGTTTTTTGCAATGAATGCACACGTCAACACCGTCTCTTGAATTCTGGATAAATAAAACCATGTGATACATTACATTTGTGTGCATGTATTGATGACAGTCTCGCAGTTTTGGAGGGTGATCATTCACACCTGCCATGCTCATAATTAGAAATGTGCTCGTGTCGATAACCTCCTGCAGCATCCTCCAACCCTCTCCCCCCTTCCACTTCCAATCACTCAGCTCTCTAGGTTTTGATTTCCCTCCACAGACCATGACACCACAAACAAGCAGGGCTGCACGTGCATCGCCTCCAAACCACATTCGGTCTTAATTCGCCTCGGGACTTCACCACGGACAGTTTATTACAAATCCCGGCAGGAGCCCACCACAACCCACACGGAGGGTCCGCGCACCGCCCATCTACTACGCCACGTTACTGCCAGAACCGTCTGAGAACAAAAGGCTGTGGCAGCACCGGTGCTCGGCATCGGGACCGCGGCGTTGCCAGCGTCATTTGGGTGATTTGCGTTCGTCTTGAGATAAGTTGCGTCTCTTGTTGCGCCGCCTCGACCTCGCGCAAACTGGAGGCATCTGGCGCAAGCTGAGGCAGCGGTGGTCTGTGCGTTAAGGTGCCAAATGGTGCGCCCTGACCCCCCCTCCCAGCAGGAGGGGGGAGGGAGGGGGAGGGAGGGGGGGGGGTCACCATCCATGCAAAAACAAGAATATAACCACACATCATCACATTCCAAATATAACCAATAGATGGGTTCTTACCGCTGTGTGCGAGTCTGTGAGGATGTTTTAAGATGGAAGTAGATTCTCTGAGGGGGGAGGTGGTTCCGGACTTGGTGAGATCCAAACTTGATGATCGGATTGTCCCCTTTGTCCCCTTCTTCTTCTTCTTCTTACGAGTATTCTGTCTGATTTCAAAGCATCACCACCACCGCATCGGCGTGGGGTCTTTGTCCATGTCAGCCTGCGCAGCGTGGATCCAGCTATGTGGTCTGCCGCGTAAAACCGGTGCCAAAATTCCTGCGGGCCGCTTCCGTCACGGCGCGGCGACACAAAGCTCTGCTCATCCTGGCCCAACAGCGTGGGTCCGCTCCGCCGCCGCCGGTGCCCCCCCTTTACATCTGCCGGTCAAAACCAGATGTGCGCGTGCAGATGCTGGTTCCGTGTCGCCATGTGACGGGCCCGTGGACTGTGGATTCCGCCGCTCACAAGTGCCACTCGGCTCCCGAATCGTCCGTCGGGTCCCGCATCTTCCGGAGCGGGGGAGGATGAGCTGAGGTCCACGCGCGTCCGGCCCGTCTCGTATTTATCGGGAGCTGGGGGATTCCACGGTGGTGGTGGTGGTGGTGGTGGTGGTGGTGGTGCCACCACACACACACACACACACACACACAACCGCGCGTGCGACTTACACACACATGCGCGCGCAGCGCAGCCTGACACCGGGTGTGTGCTGAGTGACAGCTGGATCCAGTGACTGAGCTGTGGCGGCTCTGCAGGAGGAGCAGCGGGGTTGGATGCTGCGCGTTCGCGTCTTTGACAGTGCGCGCTCCCGATAGGTCACTCTCACTCACACACACACGCACACACACGGACACACACACGGACACACACACGCACACACGTACTCACACTTTCATTACGGATCCGTAAACATCTGGCCTGAAAGAAAAGAGCAGTGGAGCCACATGTAAACAAACAGCTTCCATTGTGAGTTCGCCTGTAGGGTATTTACAGTTATGTTTGGTTCACAGTGACGTCAGCAGAAATAATCAGCAAACTATTTATCATAAATCGCTAATCACAATCTGCCCCATAGGATTTCATGGGGTGTGACGTCATCGGACCTTTAAACAGAAAACGTAAAAACAAAAAAAATTAAACATCTAAAAAAAATACATGTATCTCAAAAAGTCACTTCAACAAAAAAAATCATATTTGTAACGTTGATGAGGAAATACACAGTCTAATATGCATACAATAATGAGTTAATAAAAATATACATGATTGGTGGAAATGAAGGTGACACATTGAGATGGATTGTCAGTATTAGGTATACGTTGTATTAAATTGAAATTATAATCTGTGATTATGATTCACGGGTGCTATGATTCTTAAACCATCACATTAATATGAAATATGTATTTAAAATTGTAGGATAATTATAGATCAATATACAATAAATACATTGAATCATATGTTTTACCTGATAAATTGAGACATGTTGAGGTGTTTAACAAAAATAATACATTGTGATGATCATGGAAATCAAGGTCATTTATCTTTTATTGCAGCTTTGAAACACAAAGGGAATCTTACCTGCAGGGCGCAGACAATTTAAAGGTGCAATGTTTAGAATAAAGTGCCATCTGCAGGTGAAGCAGCATACTGCAGCTGAACAGCGCTCCAGTGAAAGCCTGCTGTTATCGCTGATACTCAAAGGTGATGGGTGTGTCCATTGTGGCCTCCTGTAAAATACATGGCTCATTCCAGGGCCATGAAAACATCAGTTTGTGCAGTCAGGTGATTATAAAGTTATGATTTGATGCTTAAAGCCAAGAAACTATTTTACCCGAAACTTGAAATAAAAAATGAAATAAAAGAGTAACTGCAAATGTTTTTGAGCAAAAACTAAACCCTGCAATGTCACTGAAAGAGAAATGTATTATGGATCTGCCCTTTAATACAGATCAGTATCAAAAGTCAGTGGGTGCTTCTTGATGTCATGACACACACACACACACACACACACACACACACACACACACATGCACACGTACACACTTTGTAGAAAACTGGAAGTATTGCACAATTCTACTAAGAAGGAGACTAAAAATACAAATGGTAAATGGTCTATTTATTAAGCGCTTTATCAAGTCTTGAAGACACCACAAAGCACTTTACGGAACAGTTTACATTCACCCAGTCACATAAACATTCATGCTGTGCAGCTATTGGCAGCACTTTGTATCTATGAGTACATGAGGGGACAACTCAGGGTTCAGTGTCTTGCCCAAGGACACCTCAGCATACGGAATGGGGGGGGGGGGGGGGAATCAACCCCCTGCCCCTCTAGTCACGGGGGGGGGGGGGGGTATCGAACCCCTGACCCTCTAGTCACAAGGACAAGTCCCATAACCCCCTCAGCCACAGCTGTGGTAGAGGAAAGCAACATCCATGTGGAGAAAATTACTGAGAGAGAAGGAAATGCTAAGGAACGACAGCCTCGGTCTGGTTTGTTCCGGTCAGGCTCAGCGTGTGTGTGTGTGTGCGTGTGTGTGTGTGTGTGTGTGTGTGTGTGTGTGTTTAGTGCACATCCGATGAGTTTATCCTGTTGGGTGGAAAGTGACGGGACACGGTGAAGTGACCCATGACAAAAATGACAGATTTCACCATGAGGCTACAAAGCATGTTCCAAAGGAAAGGAGTGAAGCACATGGGATCTGATGAGGTCTGTGATTAGTCCAATTAAAGAGTCGGAAGGATTCCAGAGCGTTCGACCGCAGCTCATTGTGTGAGGGCTCTCGACGACATGCACCGCTGAGAGGCCTCCAGCTCGGCAAAAACATTACACACTCGGCGGTTTGTTCCTTTAGTTTTGTAGCTTGATTGTACTAAATGGAATTTGTTCACTAATTCCTACCCCCCCCCCCCCCCCCCCCCCCCCCCCCCCCCCCCCCCCCCCCCCCCCCCCCCCCCGCCCCCCACCCCTCTAATTCTGCTGCCCATGCGTGCACAGCCTCCGTCAGTCTGCCATGGATCGACCTCTGCCTGCTCAGTCAGTGCTGGGTGATTCAGTACTGTGGGTCCTTCAGGTGCCCAAGGGTGCAGGAGTCACACAGTCATGTGGCTGTGAGTTTTTAGTGTGTGTGTGTGTGTGTGTGCATGTGTACTCACATCAGACATGACCTTGCCAGACAGGCCGGACAGTGATGGCGCCCCCCTGTGTTTGTGTGGGGAACAAACGTCAAGAACTAATTGCAAATTAATTAAAGCAGCGTGCAAGATTTTGCTTATTTATGTCACTTCTGAAAATATTACAAAACAATTATCTACTGGCATTTTCACAAAATTATAATCAACTAAATGTTTTATGTTTTTCCCATTTAAATCAGCAAATTAATGTATATTGTTATTGTAAAGCACTTTGAGCTGTAATGTTTGTATGAATTGTGCTATACAAATAAGGTTTATTATTATTACTATTATTATCATTATCATTATATTCACAGGAGGAACGGGTCCTCTCTACGGGGGCCGCCATGTTTTTACAGTAGCCCAGAGTGGACGTACTAAACGTCTTTTGAGCTTTAATGACAACTGAACTCTACCATAGGTTCTCCTGCATGTTCAGAAGGGTGAGCATGAAGAGATGAATACAACATGCAACTTCACCTCCAGATGTCACCAAATCTTACACACTGCACCTTTAGGACGCACATTGAAGACAAATATTTAAAAGTAGTTTTCAGTTTAGAGCTATTTTTAACCAAGTAATTTTCATACTTGATTTCCGGCATCTCTCTCCTCTTGTTGTCGTTGTTGTGCCTTCTCTTATAATTGTCTCGTGAATCTCCATTTAGAGGCAGATTTAATCTTAAATCCGTCCATTGTGTCTGTGCAGATCTGTTAATGACTTGTGGACACTTGTGTGCCGTCAATATCAAATCTGCCTCGGCGGCCTCCACGTGCCTCAGCGTTGGAGCCGGGTGGAGGAGAGCGGACTGTGATGTTAGCAGGAGGCGACAAGTATGATTGAGTCAGACACATGACAGGGCCTCAATGATGGGTATATGAGTGTGAGTGTGTGTGTGTGTGTGCAGGGAGCGGACATGATGAAGCACAGATAAGAGCAGTTGACAGATCCACAGCAGGAGAAGGTGACTGATGAGGTATGCTGAGAGCAGATGGAAAAAGGAAAAAAGTCCAAATTTGCAGGATGGGGGAAAGGGGTGGGGAGGGGTGGTGTTGCCCCTGATCGGCCCTGCACCAGGACAAGGGTCTGGCTCTGGTCTATATTTAGCACAGGGGCCACAGATTGTAGCGAGCGCTCCGGGGGCCAGGGCTGCATTCAGACCGGCAAGAACTGCTGCCATCCGTCTCAGAGCCCGAGGCCGGACACGATCCCAGCTCACGCCAGAACAAGAGATGTCGTCTGAGCGCTCGATTACAAGACTATGTAATGAGTGTGTGTGTGTGTGTGTGTGTGTGTGTGTGTCAATACCTTTGTGTCATAACTGTGGTTACAGTAGCTCTCTGGTGTGTCCGTGTCTAAAGGAATCTCCTTCGTGTCCTCCTCCTCCATGTTTCTGGAAAGGGCAAAGCAGCATCCTGCTCAATCACTGTCTGTCTGCTCACGTCACCTGGAATAGAAATAAATAAATCCCTCATGTCACCAGACGGGACTGACATTCAGTGCAAATGTCAAAGACGCTAAAGCAATTTTATTTTTTTTTCAAACTTCATGCCAGTGTTCTCTCCTCTGCCATCCATGGCGCCTGCAGGTCTGATGGGCGTGGCAGTGAGTGATGAAGGGCTGAGTGGGCTGGACGCCGCAGTCTGCTGGGGGGGGGGCAAGACTCACACTACATTTATTCATCTTGAAGGGTCGTTAAGAGACGCTGTACTCAGTAAATAACTTCTAAAGATGAAATCCTAACTGTGGGAGAGAGAATCGACACGTGTGGAGAGGCTGCTCAATTTCAAGAAAAACAACCCTCGACACATTGAGCTTCCCCTGATACACAAAATTCAGAAAGACATAGAAACTTGCCTTTTCAAAAAGTTGCCAACCAGAGACATCCCAAACACATCAAATCAATACAGTGAGAAAATACAGACATAGATACAGTAGCATGAGTCCATACATTGTTCTTTTGGGGGAATCCTATAGATAGAAGTGGCACACATTTACCAGAATCTAACACACTGCACCTTTAAAGAAAGTGATATTTACCCGTTTCACCTCAGATTCTGCAGAATGAAGAAATGAGGGACAAGAATGTAGGGGATGGATATCTTCTGTGGCCGGTCATGTTAAAGCAGACTATGGTGGCCTGCAGGTTCATGACGTCTTTTTATGTCAGTCATGCTGATACGAGTCAAAATGTCACCTGGATGTAAACAAAAACAAGATAATTGTAAAGAACAGTGTAGACAGCATTGAGGAGCTGATTGGTTATCAGCTAACAAACATGTAACATGGAAATACATGGTTCATGTACAAATTCATGTTAAAAACGCTACATGTTTATTCAAGAAAATCTCTTTGAAAATGTTTTTATTCTAAATGGACACTCATATATTTTGCAGCTGAAAAAAAAAAAAGATAAACTAAACGTTCTCTCAAGTTAAAGTATCGAAATTTGGGTGTTTTTTTAATTGACTTCATGTTACATCTACAAAAGGCTCTGACCCAGTTAGAGATGTCGATTCTTACAGAAAGAACAGATCGTGTCATAAATACAGAGAGTAACATTGCTACGAAATCATCAGCGTGAGATTCCACTGGGTTCAGAAGTGAGTGTATCTTTGGATTAATTAGACGACAGTTCTCGCAAAGCTTGTGTGACGTGTTCCCGCAGCCCCATCACATGAGTTTAAACCAACTCCTCATCATCAACAACACCCAACATGCTCCAATTATGATAAAGCAGGATGATATCACACTGCGTGTAACCGAACAGCTTCGCATGAATGCTGATGTCAGCACTCTGTGTCTGTTTTCAGCAGATCTGGCCACTCTTTCGCAGTTTGTAATTAACATTCAAACCATTTATCAAGTAATCATGTTCCCACGGTAACAGTAAATATGCTCGGTGTCAGGCAAGTTTGCTAAACAAACTTAAACTTATTCTTATAATCTTTTCTTATTCTATTAAATTGTCATGTTTTTATTGGGGAATCATTTAGCTAGAGGAGGATGCTTGTTCACTTTCTTTAAAGGGGCATTATGCAACTTTCCTATGTTTCAAGATCACTTTAATAGGGAGGGAGAAAACAGGCTGTTGAGAAAAAGGTAAGAAATGAGACACTACCTGACATACTCTTTAACTTCTATCAGACTGTGGTCAGCCATTTTTTGCGATGACTTGTACACCAGCAAAAATGATGTAAAAATGATGTGTATGAAGTGTCAGTACCTGATGCTCTGATGCAGCAGGAACAGTGCTGCCTTAAAAAGAGGCTCAAACCCCATCAGCGAGGTCCATCTGGCCACTTTGGAATCGGACCATTATCAGGGCCATTCAAATCATGGGGGAAGCTTAGTTGTTTTGGGGTTCAAGAACAACATGCAGCTCTCTTCCTGTTGGACAGGTCACATAAAGTTACAAGAAAAAGGAAAGGCAGTCCAGGAGGCAACAGCTGCCCTCAGACATGCTGACATTGTGGGTCATGTTCAGCAAGGTGTATAGTGTAAGGCTGAAACACTCTGTTATCCAATGGTACACTACTGATGATGCACTCCCCAAATTATGTCATGCAAACTGTTCATGAACTCTTACAAGTGCTTGCACAAAGGATATTAACATCTCATCCTATGGTTTGGAATCTACAGTTTAAATAGACATTTCACTGTTTACATCTTTTTCCATATGAATATGTAAACTATTACAGCAAAACATCAATTCAGTTGTATTAATATTTACCCTTCTGCTTACTTTCCATCCACACAAATATTCCCAAAACTAATTCATCGGTTAAGGAAGCAAACATTTCACCTACCGGTGACGTCAAAACCTCTTTGCAATATCAACATCCGTCTCGTTTGATAAGCTCAAGTTGTTCCTCCAGTTTTGTTCTCGTCAGCCACGTGACCACAACCTCTTCGCCTGCCTGCAATCATTCAGCCGCCTGTCCATCAGTCACCACCCACACACCGTCCCGAGCAGACACACTGATCACTCAAACCAACGCGCAAACCTTCCGACTCCACTGCACCGCACCGACGGACACAGTAATTACATCTACACCTCGATCACACAAACGCTCGACTGACGAAACAGTGAAAGTGAAAGTTCAACATCTGTCTCAGAATAACACATTTTATTCAGACATAGATCAATGACGATCGAATTATTTTTGTTTTAAAAAAAAGCCGGTTATCTTATTCTACAAATACAATCATTTATACACGTAAAAAAGGAGAAATACAGAGACAAGGACGATTTGCATCCAACTTCTGCAAACTGAACAGATTTGACTTCCCATTGTATCGCTGTAGCTCTGAGGTTTTCATCAACCGAATGACAGATCCCACCTGCTGCAGACCGTTTAAAATGGTTGTCTGTGGGAAGTCCCTTGAGAAAGTTGGTAAGAGAATAGTGAGGGTAAGGACCGAACCAATCGCAGGATCCAGAATCTAGGAAAACACCTGATTGGCTCAGAGTTACAGGGGCAATGACAGTAGCATTTACAGCTGTGGACGTCTTGGTGGTGTCTGCTGGGTCTGTCTGTGTTGCTGTCTCACATGGGGTAGTTCAGCACCACGTCCTGTTTGGCCAGCTCCAACAACATAGGATCGTCGAAGAACTTGTTGATACTCACGTCTTCGCTCAGACCCTGCGGGACGCCAAAATACATTAGTGGTGCAAAACGGCTCGTTAACACGTGCCGTGAAACAAACCGTAACCGACGAGCAGGTTGGAGGCTCACCTTGCGTCTTCTGGTCTTGATCATGAACTCTCGGGCCAGGTGAGGGGCAGGCTGAGGCTCCAGAGGCCTGATCACGATACCTTTGTCTAACGGGTCGCCAGGGACAATCTGAGAGCGAATGAAGAGGTGAGGGGGTTAAGCGTTCATACAAGTCCAAATACGTACTGTGACTGACACATAATATCTGCATAGATGTCCTTCAGTATGAATGTGTGTGATTGCCAAAACTTTGAAGCATTTGAAGTGTTGGTCAAGAACATAAACGTGTAACAGAAGTTAAGACCATTTACGATTGAAACCAATGACAACTTCAGCATCGGGCATCTATGAAAACGTTCTCATGAAGTGATCCACACAACGTGCCACCTTGACAAGATTCCCAATACATTTACATATGGATGGAAAAAGAGAGGGTAGACATGTTGAAGAAAACAAATATGTGAACGCGTGGAAAATTGCTCCAAAAACTGTTGTGTTGTCCTGAGTTGGCCCCTTAGTTCAACTCCCTTCAAATGTAAAATGCAAAAAACTGTCGGGACATTTTCCGGTGTTAATATTTGAAAATTACTTAACACACCACAGGCTCCACAGATACAATCTCACTGTCATGGAGACAAATCTCTTTCCCCTCAATACAAAGTGTGGGGTGAAAGCTTGTTGCAATGTTCAATCTGGAATGAGTTTGAGTCATTCCTGGCCTCATGGAAAGATATTAACAGGGAGAAAGGGGAAAAGACGCATCAATAGGGAGGCTGTAACCCAAACAACAGATGGAAGAGTGACAAACGGCTAACAACAGTAACTCAACACCATCCTGATTGCATGGCAGAACATAATCAGACTAATGAGGGAAACGCAATAAGACCTCCGTGGGTTTAATGGGGCAAACAGCAGAGTTCAGACTCATATGTCAGGGGCTTGTTGTCTGAGGTAGCAGGGTGGATGAGCCTGAGCAGGAGTCAGTCCAGGTCAGAGAGGAAGAAGAGCAGTAGTTTAACAAAGTTCAGGCTGAATAAAGTGACTTTAGAGAATATTTTGAGATGAGATGGGGGGGTGACTAGTACTGGATGCCAAGGCTATTCTGGAGAAAAAAAAGGTGTGTTTAGCTAACCAACAATGTTTTGGCCTTACATCAGCAAGAACTTCAATGACAGAAGTCAAGATGAAAGAAGCTAGTTAAAAAAAATAAGAGTCATTCATGAGGAAATATGATTAAATGCTTTGTAAAATGATTTTAACTGGTGACTTGAAGACCCAGGTTTTCATAAACACATATGTATAGACTTATAGACAGATATTGCTGATTGTGATGTTGTAGGTGATAATAGCGTGTTAATGGTGGGATTGCCAGACTGGACGTTTTCATAAGGATCTTATGATGCTGTTGATGTCACTTTGATGTTGATGAAACAAAAGTTAGGATGAACATGAATGTTTGTACCTATGAAATCAGGAGATTCCTTCCTGATGAATTCACTTAGTAGTGGGGTATTAATCTGCAGTGGGTGAAGTTAACTTTTCCTGACACAGCTCTGCAGAGTGCAGACACCAACACATGTCAGGCACAGCAGCCTGAGACGCAGACAGCCACGTTCAAAAATTTAATGACTCAACACCACATCATAAGCTGTTTAGTCACAATGTCAGACATGTGCACAGAGCTTGTTCACTCTGCAACACAAGTTGTCACCGAGTGACAGACGAGACGAGACACAACCAAATCTGATTTGCCACCTGAACAGAGACGTTTTCCTCAATAATCAGAAGTGCGTGTAAAAATACCATTTTGGATTTGTTTGCTTGAGAGCGATGATGAATTCTCTGACAGCGCTGACAGTGTCTGCTGTGGGTTAATTTCAATAGATGGGAGATTTCCCAAGTGGTATTGACCCATGGAAGTGAGCTGTACAGTCTTAGTTGCCATCTTTGAAACATTTTCCTGTTTGCACACACTTAGACTTCAGTTTTAGATTTTTTTCCCCAGATGTGTGTGAATCATACCTGCCAGTGGTGGAACACGGACAGAGCAAAGGCCTGACCCTGTGTGTGTGTGCGGAGGTCTGTCTCAAAGCCGAAGGAGTCGATGGCTGGGATGAAAGCTTTGATGGTGTAGAGGGGAGACCCCGGGATGGGTGCGTCCTGGGTGACATGACCTCTGAGAAAAATTCAAATTAAAAACATCTAGTTAGGTCAGACGTTTAAGGAACAGAAATAATTAACAGTGGAGAAGCCACAAGTAGTGAATGGAAAACAATTAGCCAATTAACAAAACAGTTCCATATCATTTTTGAGTATTGATTCTTCAGCCTGGGCTCATACCAACCTTCTTCGGGCCAGCACTGTGTAGACAGCGGAGACACAGTCAGCTGGAGCCTGAACCTCCACAAAGTAATAAGGCTCCATCAGCCTCGGCGTGGCCTACAACACAAGAAAGACATTTGAAGGGAGTGTGCAGGGACAATGTGTGCATTCAATATAGAGCTTATGTGTGGATTTATGACAAGAGGATTGAAAGTGGGGGACAAGGAGTCGAGGGAAGAAGCCAAAGATCGCAAAGCAAACACTGTTGCTGAACTACTATTTGAAACCGCGCACATCAGCAAAATTCTGAGCTGTAATCAAGGTAATGGAACCTCGAAGGGATGGAGCTGATGGTGGGTGAGAGGAAGAATGGAGCGTGTGGAGGGACTGAGCTCACCATGAGGAAAGCAGAGTACACCACTCTCCTGGCTGTGGGGATGACCTGCCCACCACCTCTGTGGAGCGGCTCCTGAGCAATGATGGCGTCCAAGATCTTGAACTTTACATTTCTAATGGCTGAGGACAGAGGAAAGAAAATATGGTAATGCTAAAGGAAAAATTGTACTCATGGAGCTAAAAAAAAATAAATAAATAAAAAGGTTCCCAAAGGGCAGTTCAAGCTTAAAACACAATAAATAATAGCATACAACTGGTAAGTGCAAGAAATAAAAATGAGAATAACAACAGCACATTAGACTGACAAGGACAAGAAGACATTTTCACTTCAGCATGATTGTGTGAAGTTTATGCAGTTTGAGGAACTTACGCTCATCGCACAGGGGTCCCTCTCTGGTGCCCCACTGGAATCCCTGGACGATGCTGTCTTTTACGGATCCCAGCAGAGCCTTGTCCACCTACGGAGGACGACACACACATAATCAGACAGACAAAACTATTTCTGATTTCAGTAACATTGTACAACATTTTTCGGTGTGCCTGGACAGTTAAAAAAGCGGAGTCAATTCTATTACATTTTTCTGTACATCGCTTTACATTTTACTTTGTATATCCACCTCTAAACTGAAGGAACATTTCAAGCCAACGTTGTACTGTCATATTAATCAACTTTGAACAGTTCAGTGCAGAAGAATTATTGCAAAGTTGAAATCATAATAGAAACGACAACTTTTTCATTCATGTGACATAATGCTGTGGGTTCATGGGTTCTACGGTGCCAAGTATTACAGTACAATAGTCAAAATACCTTAAAGGCACAGTGTGCAAGTGAAGATTACAAAGACTATGAGAAATACTAAAGGCTTTTAATTGACACTGTGTCCGACATTCCTCATCATCACTTCTCCACTGTATGTCTCCACTAAATCATGACATCAAGTAAATCAAATTCTGATTCAAATGCAAACATGTAAACACACTAGGAATAACTATATTACTGAATTCTAAAGTTGTAAATAATAATGATAATGAATCTTTTAATTTAATACTACGACTAATAATAATAATTATTATTATTATTATTATTAATTAAAAAAACTTTTTTTGTTCATTAATTGTACTCCCAAACATCTCTGGGTTACTTGGTAAAACAGTTAGCATAATGTCCTGTATTTGTCGTATTTATACTGAAACCGTTATTGTAGAACTTCATCAGCCTTGTTTAGCAGTGATTCATCACCTGACTCCCCCCACAAAGAACTCACCTCAGACGGCAGTGTGTCATCTACGAGAATGTTTGGCCCCGTTGTGTCCGGCCCGAAGGCCCAGATGGACCTGGCCGCGAGCAGATCCCAGTCGTACTTCGTCTGGAAGAACTCTCCCAGCTTCTTCCTGTCACGAGGAAACAGAGCGGCCGCTGTTTAAACGGAGGTTCTCCCTCATTGTGTCAGAGGGGAACATTAAGGAGATTGGTTGATCGGGGGCATGGGGGTTAATGGAATGGGAGGAGCAAAGTGAAGGTTTGGTTTAATGGCGTGTGAAGTATGTCACTCTGCTGGCACTGCAACTCCTCGCTGGCACTGCCGGGTCCAGATGGCCACACAGATGAGCCGAGTACTGACAGGAAACCGCTCGCAAGCAGAGCACACACAATCATGCATGCAGGTCAAGTTGTGGGGATAAGAATAATTCATGCATGCTTTTAGTGCATGATTCAATTACTGTGAGAGAACTAATCAATACTGGAAGGAGGCTTTTTAATAAGCACACACTTGTCAAAATGCACAGATGGAGCTTTGCTTTTCTTCAATATACAAATTATACTGAGGGTCGGCATATATGTCACATATAAATCCCATCTGCAATGACAAGAGGCTTTTACATTTCTAGGAATTAGATTCTTTAACCAAATCTGAAAACACAGAGGAAGAATTCATGTTTTATCTTGTGGAGTCTTCATGGAAACACTGGAATTAGTGTTTTGCTGTATTTGGAATTATTGTGTGGCAGAAACCAGCATTTGAAAGAATGAAAAATAAGAATAATTGTTAACGGGTTGAGTGACAATTTCTCAATAACAAATAATGAATTGGTTATAGTGGGAATGGCAGCTCCATGGTTCTACTGTTCTCTCTGGCTCTCTAGTATTGGTTGTCCACACCTGCTGAATATTGTAGTATTTCAATCTGTATTTCCTCTAATTAAAAATGCATTTGATACACACATCCAAAAACAGGACACTATGAATGTTGAATTCAATAAAAGCTTAGTAAAAAACAAAAACAAAGAATGGTTTCGGTTATCACGAAACAGGAGAGCGCTTTTACTTTGAAATGGCAAATTAAAGTGATGGAACAGTATATACTTTATTATATTACTTTTTATCTTATAAAATTAGAAATGGGAAAATGTTGGATCTGAAAAAAAAATTATTTGCATCGGGAACATTTAGGATGTATGTTTGGTTTATTGCAACTGCAGTTATGGCATTTTACAAAAATCGGATGTAAAAGACCCATCAGACTGAATTACAGCAATATCCGAGTGCAGGACACTGTGGTCACGTCTCACTCTGAGCATGATAAGCTGAAGGCAATTGGGTGGAACCCATATGGATTAAAAAAGGTTTATTACCCTCCATTCCAATAACTACACTTTTTAAATTGGCTCCTTCTGCCGTGGCCATTCCTATATTCCTCCACCTTACTTAATGACAACATTTGATTAAAGAACCAATCATCATTCTTGCATGTCCCCTCATTTATCACTGTTAACTGAGTGATAAATGAGAACAAATGCTCTCTGCTCAGGAATATGAAATTAATATGATTTGCTATCATTGAAATGGAGAGGATCTATAGGTATATAAGAAATCACATTATATGTGAAGATCTGTGAAGATGCTTTAACTACTGTATGTGTGAGGTGGGTGGTAAAATGTTTGACATTGTACCTGTTCCACGTGATCTGCACCACTTCGTTCTCTATGTCCTCAGCCAATCCTTTCTCCAGGGGCTCAGCAATCATGGTGATCTTATTCCTGTCAATCACATCATTGAACTGTCAATCAAATATTTTGCAGTGGGGAGACAAAGGGCCCGAGGAAAGGACTGACTCTGATGCAAAGTCACCAAGTAAACAAATTAAGCCTCAGTAACAAATACATCATCCAAACCAGCTGTCTGAACAATGGTGTGACAGAGATGAGACACAAAGCATAAATGAAACATAAATTACACACACATCACTGTATGAGTGAATAAGAGAAATAATTCTAATACTCACTTTTTATTTGGCGTTTCAGCAAAACACTTGAGAGATGACGTCTCCACAACAGTTTCACAGAAAGTCACAACTGGATCAGCAACCTGTGGGCAAAAAGGAGTAAAAACTTTAAAGTTAAAAACATCAAAAGTCAATATTGTATTTTAGAGACAGATAAATAAGATATTTTAATACCGTTTCTCTATTCCAAAAAATACACTTTAATTTTCAGTTTTGTTTGAAAAATAATAACTCAGTGGTAGCACAGGGTAGAATTACATTGAATCTACTTCTGAAGAAAGAAAATTGCAGTTCAATCTGAGCAAAATGAGACAAAAAAAAGATTAGAGCAGATTTAAGAGAAGTTATACACATCTCAGTTAGCAAAACTAGAATTCAAATGTTCCATTATTAGAATGAGACTTTTAAATTTGGATGCTGATCCTTTCTATAGAGACAACAATGTTGCACCACCATGTTTTAACCCAATAACTGAAGGCTGACATAGTTTGTCCTACATGCTTGTTAGGGTAAGAGGAGGTTCGGTGGTATTAAGAAAAATAATCTTACTTTAATGTCAATCTCCGAGTACATCTTGCGCAGATCATGCATGACGCAGTCCAGGTAGAGTTCTCCTGTTCCTAAGATGACGTGTTCTCCAGACTCCTCTACCTGAAACACAAATATACACACACAATTAGCTACAAATACTGCTTTAGCAATCATTAAGTTTCTCTTTAATCGCAGTTGAGTTGGATTGATGATTTGCATAATTTCCCTCTTCAGTGCATATCACAGCGACCTTTTCAAATGCCACTGCTATGAACTACATCAACCACTGAGCTGGGTCTTTGACGTTAGTGTGCCACCAGAGTGTTGAGGGGTGCACCTTTGTGGTGAGCGACGGGTAGCTCTTGTTGACCTTCCTCAGTCCGTCCAACATCTTAGGAAGCTCGGATGGGTTGACAGGCTCCACAGCAATCTTGATCACGGATGCGGTGTTGAACTTCAAGGGTCTGAAAATCTGAGCCTGGAGCAAAAAGCAAATAAGATGCAAATCACACTGCTGCTCATGCAATCGTTTTAGGACCTGATGAGTTTGGCCGTTTGAGCTCTCACATCTTCATTGCCTCTGGGCTCCGTGATGGTGGCGGTTTTTACAATTGGCTGATCGCAACCTTCGATGAGGACCCAGTTGCCTGCAGGGACGCGATTCACTTCAATCTGGTATCTGCAAAACACAACAAAAATATCAGGAGTCAATCCAACCAATGATTCATTTAGGGAGCTGATAAACAAAGAAGTTGGAGTTGTTACCTGGCAACAGAGATCCACAGACGGCCCAAAGTGCAGATCTGGGAGTCCTCTTCATCTTCCAGGGTGTAGTTCTCTCCCAAAACCTTGACGGGCTGTCCTGCCTGAATGGTCCCACTCAGCACTCTGCCGAACGCATGGAACTGGACCCCGTCCTCGGTGCTGTACATCTTAGTGGTGTGACACATCAAGGGTCCCTAAGGGTGAAAGACATGATGCGAGCAGGTGAGAGGGGGATTTAAACATTTATAATGTGAAAAATCTTTGGCAAAAGTTACTTTCAACAGGAACTTTGAAAAACTATAATAAACATCCTGCTAAGTCTAAATTTGAAGATACTGTTACTATACTCACATCAGGGTCACAGTCCGCCATCGCCTCCCCTAGATCTGAGTCCAATCCTCCTGCGTACGTGTGCTCTATCTTGTTCCGGGCGCCCTCTTTTGGTGACGGAATGTGTTGCACACACATGTCCACAAACCCTGGAGGGAGGGAACAGCCACGGTTGGTTCAAAATTGATTTATCACACTTGCTGAAGTGCAACCATTTATCTCCTTATTAAAATTATGATCATGGGCAGATAAGTGAGATGGATTTAGTGCATCTATTACTTCACAGCGATATTAATACTTTATACATATAGGAAAAATGAAGAACTGTATCCCATTGATTAAAAAAAAAGCTTCTTCATTAATGTTGTCTTACAATTACAACTGAGTACTTTCATTTCTGGCAGGTGCGTGACAATCATTTGTCCCAATTTCTGTCTAAATAATTAAAAAATGTTAATAAGTCCATCAAGGTGAATTAAATGATAAGCTATAACAACTGTACCTTTGCACAGGGGTGAGATGTGTTGAACTGAGGACTGTACAGACTTTCATCACATTTTAGCCTTAGCATGGCGCTGTTTTTTTATTAGTTGACTCTGTGGTTGTTACCCACATCAAAATAGAGTAATGCTGAACTCTCAATACAGTAATAAATTGACTCAAATACAGAGGCAGTAATACGCAAAAATCCAAATGACGAGGAGCACATTCAGTCATACCAGTGAATTCTCCAAAGAAGCGGTTGCACACCAGCCTCAGCAGGGGTCTGATGTTGAGCTTCAGCTCCTCTTTAGTCAGGTGGATTCCCAGCTCATCCAAGACTCGGGGGAGAGAAGTGTCCACATCTCCAACCACCTGCAGATAAAGAGGATTCAGGGGAGGATAAGATGGCTCAAGGGCCCTGCCAGTGTTGAGTTAACTGTTGTCGCATGTTCGAAATGCCCGACCTGTGAGAGGATCTTGTAGAGGGGCTCCAGGACAAATTCTACGAAGCTGCGCTGGGAATTACTGCTGGGAGCTTTCTTTGTGAACTTGCGACTAAAAAAAAGCAGAAGAAGAAGAAATACTCAAAGGGAGGCAAAGATGTGTGATGGGTGAGCAGGATGTGGACATGAATCTCTTGCATCCAATTGCAATATGAACAAGTTACTCACGTTTTGGGATTGAAATAAATGTCTCCCCAGAGCCTCTTGGCAAACTCATTATAGTTGATGTCACCTGTAAATACAAGGCAATTTAAAGCAAAATGTATTCAATTTGAAGCGTGTAAGTGCTGATAATTATGTGGTGAAGAGGCGACTCACCATGAGTGTCGGAGTAGATCTTTGCGAAGGAGCCCAGGGTGAAGCAGATGCTGTATTGAGAACTGGCAAAGCAAACGTTTCCAAGGAGAGGGGACACCACCAGGTTCTCATCTGTGGTGTATGTGCTGAATAGTGGAGGTACAATACCAGTCAGATAATGCAATGGGCAATTAGACCCTGTTCATTATATTTGCTGTGACAGCACTTTTTTTGTCATGCTTTGCCCATATGTTGATTTGAGGGTTAGGGATTGTCACATTAAGGGTGGTACTTTTTCCGGTGGCAACAATTTAGAGATAAAAGATGAGATGGAGATGGAAACACAATGACACCTGACAAAAATGTGAAATAAGATCCGCTAAAAACATCATTGGGTACACATGAACACATATTGCTTAAAATAGAATTTCCACTAGAAGCAAGGAAATGAGATCTGATTCAGCATGGTCACAACAGACAAATTCAGGATGGATATGAATAGCAGTTATGAGCAGGATGTAACTCAGTGTCTTTGGTGATTGTAAGATGAGTATTCATCTTCATCCTAATTACTTCTGCTAACATTGGTGCCCACTGTGGGCATGATGGGTGTCCTGTATTACCTGAGTAGCCCATTGACCTCATCGACAATGTGGCGCAGTTTGTAGTAGGCATCGGTGGGAGGCAGTTTGAGCTCCAAGATGAGCCGATCGACCTTATTAATGCAGATGGTGATGGCCATGCGCTCCTGGACAGCGTGTTTGATCAGTCTCTCTGTGTTAAGCATCACCTGAGGACAGACGCCATGGATTGGGTTAATTTGGTCGGTGTGGCAACAAATTGTGTGTCAAGAGAGTGGAAGGGCAGGATTGGAGGGGTGCAGGGTGAGGGGGGGGGGGGGGGGTTACTCACTCCGGGGGGGGGGGGGGGGGGGGGGGGGGGGGGGGGGGGGGTTACTCACTCCTTCTGCTGCGTCGATGAAAAGAATGACACCATCGGAGATCCGGATGCTGGATGTTACCTCATCAGAGAAATTTACATGGCCTTTGAGAGGAAAAACATATTTATCATTTAAAAACTTTTTTAGGATTAGTTTTGAATCCTTATTTTGGTCATATCCTCAAAACAGGAAAATAAAGTCAAAGTAAAATACCTGGTGTATCCATGATATTAAAGAGGTAAGATTTGCCTCTGGAGTCTGGCAGAACCATTGTGACGGGGGTGCTCTTGATACCAACTCCTCTCTATTGAAAAAGTACAAAGTACAAAACTGCTATGCAAGGAGTGAAATGTGAATATAAAGATTTATGTTCCAACTACAACTCTTACCTCCTGCTCTGTAAAGAGGATGTCTGTGTATCGCAACTGAAGAAAAAAAAAGGTTAAGGAATCTTAATAAACCCCTCTGTCGTATTCAGAATTAATGTGTAATAAAAAGAACATTTGTGTGATCACTCACATCCACATCATCTCTCTTCCTGATTTCTGGATGTGTCTGTTCAATCAGGCAGTCCACAAAACATGTCTGGAGGGGAACACAAAATCCATAAGATCCGTATGAGTCTCAGAGTAGTCTCAAGTGCAGCCACACTTCCCAAATGTTTCATTTGGAAACATGGTGCCATCTATAGACATAAGCGACAGCCGTCAGAGAGACTCTTACCTTGCCATGATGCAGGTGACCACAAAGAGTAACATTGCGGATCAGCTCTGGGCCGTCCATTAGATCTGCAAGAAATCTGTAAAAGGAGATGAAGGACATCAAGGTTTAAGACACTGAGTTAGATCTCATTCAACAATTGCATTTTTTATCATTTCCTCGTATTTCCTCAAGACTAAATAACCATTTAAATGACTTACTCCATATCATAAACAGTGGAGGGTAACTCCTGCTCCATTAGGGTGAACTTCCTGTTCTTCACAGGCTTGATGATGGGCTCTGGACAGAGAGGAGAGATAATGTTCAGTACTTACATAGGATTACATTACTTACATACATTTCGAGTCTTGATGACGGATTACATTTCTTTTACATACAGTGGATCTATGTGTCACGCTTTTTTATTTGAGACCACAGGGCAATTTGGGGTTCGGTATCTTTCCCAAAGACACTTCTGCACATGCAATGATTGGAAGAGAATTGCATGCCTTCTGATCAATGGGCAACCATTGTTTACAACAGAAATTGATCAATATTAATGTCTGTTAACAGAATCTTGGCTTCAGAATTACAATAAACACTAATCAAATCCTTTAGGGTAATTTTGGGTTATGCTTTTGTTGACTGACCTGTAAGAGGTTGTGTATCTTCCTCCTGGACGATAGTTTCAACTTCAGGCCCATAAACCTCCTCTGCGGTCGGATAGTATTTCTTGTCCTCATGTAGGACCACCTCCATGCCTGGGACTTCTTCATCAGCGTCAGCAGGCTCTTCATCCTCCTCCTCATCGGCCTGCACAAGATTATTATTAGTAAAGCAATATCATGAACACACAACAGTAACAGACACAAAGTACACAGGTGAAATTCCCTTCCACGCTGATTTGATGAAAAGATTACCTCATCAACATCTCGGTCCTCTGCATCCACATCATCTTCATCATCGTCAGAGTCCAGCTCTGGACCAATGTAGTTTCCAAACTCATCGTAAAGATCTGCCTCCATCTTGCAGAAACCTAAGAGAAATGGTAGATATGGATAACAATGTACGTATTTAGTCAGTAAATTTCTGATTTCATTCCTGTTTAGCGCTGAATTACAGTTATCACATTACATATACCACTTAAAATAATCAGTTATTGATGAGTTTTATACCAAACATTACAAGTTTTCTACCTAACCAAAGAGACGGCATGAGAGAGAAAAACGAAAGACTCACGTTTGTTTAGTTTCCTAGCTTATGACTTCCTACCTAAGCTAAAGCTAGCTCTCAAAGCAACCTACACCATGTTGTATGTTTACGGTGGTGCAAAACAACATACCCGTTTTCACAAATGTTAGACTAAACCTGCCTTAAACTTTTGGCAGTGTAAATCACCGTAAACTGAATTTGTGCATGTTTTGTTTAGACATTTGCGAGCCTAAACCTAGCATGCTAGCCGGCTAACAGGCAAAGAAATGAATGACCGGTAGACGACGTTTCACTTACGTTGATGTTAAGCGATTTTTTACTGCACTGTAATATGACGTACTTGCTGAAGAACGTACTCACCCGGTTTCTATGATAACGGAGTCCACACGAATTATTTTCAAACCCAGACAAAGGCTCAGAAAGTATTCAGCAGATCAATAATGTTCCAAAAAGCGCCATGCGTATGGGTACACCACTTCCGGCTGTCTTCTTCTACAAAGGGCCACTTCCTGACAAAGACTCAACAGCGCCCCCACTGGCAAAGAAAACAATTACTCAAAATCCGTGGACTGCAAAGCAGTGGTAGAGCAGGTGGTAACACACGAACTTATCTAAACTGAGGTATATTTCAACCAAATGAACCCCGCCCTTATGTCCCTTCAAAGGATCAGCGCGAGTTAGGGAACCTCAGAAATGTCACAAATTATGACGTTTTATAGATTGCCATTCAATCATGTCATATCATCTTCAATCGCTTATCCAGTGTTCTGGGTCACGCGGTCTTTCTAGCATTACGCATAGGGCCTTTTCGAGGGCCAGTTACACTGCCACAGGGCCCGAGTGGGATTCGAACCAGTGACTTTTGCCCCCAAAGCCTAACCATTGAGTCCCTGCCGCCCCATCAAAGGATATGACTCTGGAGGAAAAGAGAGAAGGCAGCAGGTCAAGGAGAGAGAGACTTTTACGTTGGAATTCAATCTGACAGTATAACGTGTAGACTAAAGAGGGCGGGAAAAGACCATGTAGCACTGGACTTTTCATCAATGCTAAGTATGAGAGCTACTGAACCGCTGGATTCCATTATAGTTCTGTTTAAATGCAGTCATTGCTCCGGATGCATCCCTGAGTCTTATTCATCGCGCTGTCAATTGTGTCTCCACAGTCAGACTGTTGGCTGCCAGGCATAGTTGCGGACTGTGGCCACTAGATGGCACAACATCGACACGTTTCATGGACACCAGTTTCCTCTGTGAGTCTCTCTCTCTTTCTCTCTCTCTCTATCTATCTCTCTCTCTCTCTCTCTCTCTCTCTCTCTCTCTCTCCCTCTCTCTCGGAGTGTATGTGTGTGCTCTCAGGTTAGACTTAAACAGAATAAACTTGTGTGACAGGTTCATAGCAGTTTTAAATGGAATGTTAACATGTTCAACAGATAAACTCCTTGAACCATACTCTACTATACTATAACATGTGGCACATGATAATAGTGTTTTGCTTTAGCTGTTGTAGTGACTGGGATTTAGATTTAGGGTAAAGTTGTTCCCATTTCTTTTGACAGAAATGAATGTAAGATAAAAGTCCCATTTTGTTACATGTACGTTTACCAGAATGTATACATTCTTGGTTTTTGACTTACCCAATTTAATTTTCACACAATTCTACAAACTAAAAAATATATCACAAAATAAAGCTTATTGCTTCAGAAGCTGTCAATTGCTGTTTTCCAGGACTTTGATTTGTACATTTAAAAACTCTAAAGATAAAAATATACAAGTGTCCTGTTTATGTTGTTATTAGTGTCATGGGTTGATGGGATGAGGCTGTATGACAAACACAGGGTTTCAGTTGATGGCTTTATTCCTGCTGGTGTTAGTTTGCATTGCAGACTCAACGGACTTAATAAACAAGGTAAACAAACATACACATATTTTCTACAATTAGACAAACAGTACATTTTATGACAAACAGGTAGATAACACTTTCTTACACTTGATTATATTGAAGAGCTATTCCAAATGCTTATCACATGTGGTTTCACTTATTGTCTCAATAATTTACTATTTCATTTCTGGAAAAGAGCAGTTTAAACAAAAACACACGTATTATCATATTTCAATGTGAACCACTCACTTTCCCTGTACGCTCAAATGTCCATGACATTTGGAAATAATCGCCATAAGGGGATTAGTTTTAACTGTTAAAAGCAGAAAATACCCTTCACATAACTGTTAATGCACATGAATCCATACTTATAGATCTAAGTAGTGTTTAAAGCTCATACATATTCGGCTTTGTTTTTATTTTCCTCAGTGGGGGCGACAGTCGCCGACCTTTATAATCATTAACCAGCTGATAGGAACCTCTGGGCCAAAACGTGAGAGACTGGACTGAGTCCCTGCTGGCTGGACACCAGATAAACAGTTTCATTTATTACACATGGTATCTTTTATTGCCCCGTGTGTGGGTTCATGTCACCGTTTGTACCTGAGATACTCAAAAGTGTCAACTGGCCTTCGATTGTCTCCCTCCTCCTGTCTCTGCGAGCCTCTCTACTCTGACACCACCTTCCTCAGCTTCTGCACCACCTCCTCCCCGCTGGCCCACGGCACCGTCACCGCCTTGAACTCCCCGGGCATGGCCTCGTGGGTCTCCGTGATCAGCCGGTGCATGGGGAAGTCCCGGCGGGGGAAGACGATGTCCCGGGGCCCCAGGGCCAGCGCCGGGCAGAAGTCGTTGGCCCCGTCGCCGACGTAGAAGATCCTCTGGTAGGGGCGGCCTCGCTCCTGCATCCTGCGGGACACGTAGTCCCGGACCACCACCTGCTTGCACATGTTGTCGGGGCACCGCGGGCAGTCGTGGGAGTGGAAGGGCTTCAGCACCAGGCGGCCGTCCTTGTTGAAGGTGGCGGGGTTGGTGAAGATGCGATGGAAGAGCTGGCGGGCCGCGTGGCGCTTCAGCCACGACTCAATGAAGAAGGAGTTGGCGTCGGACACCAGCACCACCTCAAAGTCCTGCGGGGGCCGGACGCGGAGGAACTGGAAGAGGGTCAGCATGCCGGGGGTGGACGGGATCTTCTCCATGATGCTGCGGATGTCGCTCTCGGTCACGCCCTGCTCCGCCAGGTAGCTCAGGACGCGCTGCATGTACTCGTTGTAGCGGCCGGGCTGGTAGGTGTCCTTCAGCCAGTCGGGCAGGTGCTGACCCGGGGCGGCCTGCACCACCATGTCGTCGCTGGTCTCGTCCGCGATGGTCTCGTCGAAGTCGAAGAAGATGAGGAAGCGTTTGTCAGAGGACATGTTCGGGTGGGAGCTCATGATCTCTGTGTGTCTGGACCTGTGGGGCTCCTCTTCTCCTGGAGGATGGGGTGGGACATAACAGCAGTTGAAGACTGAATCCCCCATCACTGACTATGTCTCGACTCTTTAACAGTTGCAACGTGGCATCAAATCCGACTCTCCCGCATTCCTGTCCGGACAGGGTTAGGGTGGAGGCTGAGGTGAAGGGTGGGGTCAACAGAACCAAAGACAGATTGAATGCAGAGGAATATACATGGGAATAACTTCGTTATTGTAATGAGAGCAGAGCAGCCAACCAGCAGCCTGTCAGCCCAGACGAGGCAACATCCTGAATCTCGGGGGGGGGGGGGGGTGAATTGGGGGGGGGTCTTTGAGGAAACGTGTCTATATAAAAAGGAAGGCGAGGAAGAGGAGGAGGAGGAAGCAGGAGATAATCTAAAAAAATAAAAAATGATTAGGCTTCAATCTGACCGAAATCAATGTGACCATGCTCCTGCAAGCAAGCGGACTGTATCAGGACTAGAGCAAACATGACTGTGTCAACCAGCTGCCTGTGTTGTATACTCTACCTTTTTATGGGCTGGTTGGTGTCAGCAGTGGATCTCCGCTCCTCTCATGTGTTTATACGAGCCGGTCGAGCCTGCAGAGGTGTCTTATTATTTCCCTGTAAGGAAAACAATCACAGTGAGTCATAGATGACAGTGTCAGCTGTGGACTATAACCACACAAAGGACTTTTAGTTTAGTCGGAGGAAGTAAATATAACCTGCCGAACGTTACGAGAACTAACCACTGAGGTCCAAAGGACGACAGGATATACCTTTACTGGTACTGAATTATACTTGGATATACAGTAACATGCTCTAAAACACATTTGAATCTATGATATAAAATGGAAAGTGTAAAAAAAAAAATCTAATTAATTCAATACATTTTCATGTATGTAAAAAGAATCCATATGCCTTTTTTAAAATAATAACAGGGTATTGGGGACATTTTATGTAAGGACTGAAAATTGGACAGAATGCAAAAAACACCCCAGGCACGTGATTGCTGTAAATTGATTGCAGTCAATTTTTAACTAATAAAAAATGGCTACCCGTAGAATATTAAATGAAATGTAATGCAACAACAAGATAAAAGACAAATGTCATACAATTGTAACTAACACAATACAGGTATGCCTTTACATAACAAAAAAAAACAACAACCTTACAATGCAACACCAAGGTTGTCAAACATGTTTTTAAATGATTCTAATTCAAATAGAATAAGCCACACATGACTCCCTGACATCACTGTAAGTAAGGAACTCACTATAATATATGTTATCTCTTGATACAACAGCAGCAGCAGCTGCCAAACACAGGAAGCCATCTGCTTTGTTTGCCTCAGTCTTATCTAACTACAGCAAAACTAACCTATCACAACAACAGCAGCAGCTGGCACAGCGCCTGCACGCGGTGGACACCGGCAACGGCTCCTGCAGATTCTAGAATTGGAAGAATGTAAGTGTGAATTACCGGTGCTGGTTCTCCGGGGTCCCCGGTGTCGCTCTGCTCCGCTCCGGCTCCTCTCCGGTTCCTCCCCGGGTCCACACAGAGTTCCGCCGCTCGCTCGGCAGCAGGAACGCGCACTTTTATCGCGACGTTCTCGCGGACACCGGGAGCGTGACCGCGCCTACGAGTCCGCCCCGTTAATAACAGCCTGCCGCGCGCGCGTTCACGAGTGAGATACACTGGGAACTTTGTGGCAGGAAAACGAAGTAACGGGAAAGGGGGTCAGAGTAAACACTCTGCTCCCCGTCTGGACACATATATAAGAAGTGGGCGTGGCCTACGTGTTTGACCCACATATTTTAAAGGTCCAGAGTGTTACATTTCAGTGAGGCCATTGCTGTCCGTTTGTAAGAGATTGGAAAATGAAAAAGAAATTGTTTCTCCATCAGTGCGTGTCCTGAACACGAGGATCGTTGTGAAATGAGCCTCGTATATTGACATCAGGAGCGGGTTTAACCCTCTCTACAGAGGCCGCCATGTTGCACCACCATGTTCCTACAGTAGCCCAGAATGGACAAACTTAACACTTGTTGAGTTTTAATTAAAAAACAACAACAACTGAAGGCTGTCACCTGCAAATTCACCCTATCATACGCCCATACATGTAAAGCTGCTCTTGCATCATTTTCAAACATAGGATGAGACGCATGGCTGTGCACGATGAGGTAACCCGTCCATCCTGTTTAATCTGTCCAGTCATGAAAAAGGGACAGTTATTCTCCCATTTTGTGTCATGGAACAGGCTGTAAGTTGCACTGGGTATGTGTTTGGATACTGCAGTGGACCACTGTAGTGGTATAGGTGTACACTCACTGTGCTATAAGTTAATGATCGCATCATTTACAGGCCGCTCGCGCTCACCTTTGCTGTGGATCATTTGCAAACGTGAGACACACGTGGAGAGAATGAACATTTCCGGTTGTAACAGCTCTCCGAAAAATACCAAGGTTAACGATGTCTGATTTGAAGGAAAAACATTGGACGGCATTGGATACAGGCGTCCAATACATATTTGGTTAATCTGAGGACAACGTGCTGCCTGTCACCTTATGCTAAGAACTAAGGACTTGATTTTAATCAAAGGACCTGTTTAAAAGCATACTGCCATGATGCTGACCTCTTCAAAAGAGTGGCCAAAGAACAAGGATAAAGTTGCTTCAGCTGTGAAAACTGTATTTTGACACCTTTCCTCGTCACATTTATCTTTATATTTTTAAGGGTATCATATGCATTTGTTTGTAAACACACCGATGTGCATTGGCAACAGCAGTGTAGGAGAACTGCTTTAATTCTGTTTCAGTGATACCTAAAAACCAGAACGCCCCCAAATCTCAAACAACTTGGAATTCTAACACATTTTAGAGGAAAATTTTGGCTCAACAGCCAAACCTGTTTTTTGAAACCTGAAGCGATGAGCAATATCTCATGTTCACCCTCAGCTCATCCCACGCTCAGTTTCTCTCTCGCTCTCTAGTCGTGAAGGAGGGGAGTGGCCAGCAACACTCTCCTCTAAGGTAATACTTTACTTTTATATTTTTTTTTACTTGTCTATCGTTATATAATTCCATTATATGATGCAATAATTAGGCCTTTTAGTGTCAATTTTGTTTACATTGTGAATTGTATTCATTTAAATGGGTGTTGAGGGGTATTTGGGGGGTTTGGGAACCAACTGACTCACTTTGCATTATTTCTTAAATGGAAACATACCTTTTTTTTTTACCTGGCCTTCTGGAAAAAGAAAGTTTGAATTGTATGGTATTGTACATAAAAAAGTATATTAGGTAAACCAACTGCACTACAAATCAAAATAATGAAAAATTTGAAAATACAGTCAGCAGCGTCTGTACAGATAAAAACTCACCACCACAGCTAGAAAAATTCTAAGGTTGTGTGAAGGATTTAGAGAAAATCAGTTCATCGAAATGTTTTGGCTCAGCCCTCATCTACCCTTCCTTTAGTGCCATGAGTTACCACTAAAACCAAAACAGTGTTTAGTTGATCCATTCTAGGCTAATAGTAAAATCATGGTGGCTCAGAGGATGTCCTTCACAGAGGAACTACATTCTACAAGGCTCAATCTAAGCGGTAATAAAAACAAAATACCATATACTCTGGTGATTTTATAAAAAATACCAGAATAATTATTCAATAGTCCATTTCTGCTGATGGAAATTTAAACAAACTCATCCAAACCTTACAGAATAGACCTTTACGTCAATTCAAACTGTTTTTAAATCACTATATGCCACCCGAGCCAAATTGTTCCCATTGTTGCTGCACAACTGAACAGCAGACTGGACTAAAAAAAACAAACATTATGAACCGTGATCAATTC
Source organism: Chascanopsetta lugubris (assembly GCA_016785325.1). NCBI lineage: Eukaryota > Metazoa > Chordata > Actinopteri > Pleuronectiformes > Bothidae > Chascanopsetta > Chascanopsetta lugubris. The sequence continues at coordinate 28,061 of JAFBJT010112377.1, forward strand.
AAATCTTGACAAAATTGTGCCTCCCAATTATGAATCATAGCAAAACATTTTCATCTCAGCATGGGAGTTTATGTTGCCTGCACGAGACGACGGTCTTTGGATAAAGCCCTGCAAAGACACTGTGATTGATGAGGAGCAGCAACTTGGAGCTGCAGCAATCACGTGCCTAAGCAACATGACATTGAAGCCCTCCTCTGCTTATCTGCCAGCTGACAGACGTGGCCTCCTCCCTCCTCTACACACCACAAGGCATAATGACTAACAGCTGGGGTGGCTGACTGCTTCCAAAGCCCAAACGGGAACAGAGATGTACCAGCGCTGTGTTATTATCTCCTCTGCTCATGAAGTGAGCCTCGGTACCTGACCACCCACTCACCATCAGTGAGTCACTCACACTTTTCTCTGCCACACACACACACTGCTACCTTATAGGATTATGTGACTCAGTGGTGCACCGCTTTAAAACACCTGAAGGCACACAACATTTCAGGAGATATTCTAACAAAGAGGGACAAAAAGTACATCGTTTTGGCCTATATCCTCCTGCTCTTGTGTTTTAACGTTAATAAGTTAAAGGTGCTGTGTGTGAGATTTGGTACCATCTAGTGAAGTTGCATGTTGCGTTCATGACCTCACCCTTACAAGCATGCAGGAGAACCCACGCTAGCCCTTAGTTGTCATTAATGATGGTGGCCCCCATCAGGTGGACACGCTCCTTGGGTAAATATCCATTTATGGGTTTTGAGTCAACGATTAAAAGGTGTGGCTCACCCTAGTCTGAGGTCACTCCCGCTGACACAATGAAACCATCCTCCAGGAAATTCTCACATCTTCAGCAAAAGCAAACACATTGATTTCAAAGAGCATGTGCTCTGTAAATGGGGGTGAAAGTGGAGGCACACTGCAATAACAGGAAGTGGACAAAAAAACAGGACCTGAAACGAGTCGAAACAAAGCTGGGATAAAGCAATGGAGTTGCTAAATCTACACAACTGATATTGTTAGTCACAGGCTTCATGCCAAAAACCCTGTGACCCCAAAATTAGATAATGGCACCTACGAATCAGGTATGTGCAGTTGCAGCAACTGCCATTTGAAATTTGACGTGGATAATACCTACATTTGAACCCACTCACCCGTCAGGAACATGTGCACAATAATTCATATATTCACTTTCTCTTCCCATAGTGTTGCAGGCGGCATGCAGAGAGACACAAACGTGACAAGCGTGTGATAATCATGGCTACTCGTCTTTACTTTTCAAAGTTAGCAGTCAGTTAAATGTATATTATCAAAAAAGGCCCAACTTTTTCACTTCTCCTCAATCTCCAGATAACATACAAAAAAAGACAAACCGGGACATTATAAAGCTGCACATTTTGTACCAGATACAATAATAAAATACGCAATGCTACATTAAGTGGTTAAAAATACAAAGGGGGAAAAGTATATTGATTTTTTTTAAACATCTTTAAAGAATATACAATGTTATTTTTTTCTTAACTAGCCAAGAATTTTAGTAGAAAGTGCATTCTATAACAAAGAAAGGAGGAGGAGAATCGATCGATGTAGTAGGCTGTGACAGAACGAGAGACTCTGTGAACAGACTTTGTTTCAGACGTAGCTCGGAGGGGCTCGTGTGAAGTTACCACAGTATGACAGACATTGCTTTCAATACTGTTGTAAGTTTCTTTCTAAAAAAAATTAAATTCAAGCATGTACTAAAAGAAATATCCTGTGTTTGAGATGGTCCCTTCTGCACCAACCACCTCCACCCAGGGATTCTCCTCCTTTCCTTGCCTAAAAACATCCACTCAAAGTAATTCACCTCCACCTCCAACCTTTTCCCATGCAGCCACAACTGCACTCTGTTCCACAATGCATTGTCAGTCCCTCCCTTCCCTGCGCCTCACCCACGCAGCAGTAAAGTGCAGAGAATACACACAAATGAAAAGGCTCAAATAAAAAAAAAAATAGACAAAAGATTCATACTATAAAATGGTGAAGCACTGCAGTGAAACAGAGGGGGAACACGGCATAAGCACTGAATGCAGCAGTGTGAGGACCCACAGAAATGGCAGGATAATTGCAGGTCTCATATCAAAAAAAGAAGGGGCTTCCTAAACTACTGAGCAAAACCACTTCATACTGGATACTGTCAGAGTGGTAGAAAGATGTTGGGTTTACTGCTATTGTCCATCTCATGTATCCCCATACATCGGGGCACACGGTAAAAGCCGCTTTTGGTACGAGAGCACTGGGGACGACCTGGCAGAGACTAACTCGTGCACACACAGGCACTCACTCACTCTCCTCAACACACCATCAGACCAGGTTCAACTGAGCATCTGGACTCGCCATCCAGCTTCTATTAAACAATAACATTCACACCATTGGCTGTTACATTAACAAATGTAATTTCTTGACCGACTTGATCGCACGTATGCTTATCTATACAAAAAATGTCCCAAGTATTCTGAATTGTACGTCCACTGCCTTTTTGTCCTGACATTTCCTATCATGTGCTAACGACAGTATATACTGACACTACGGAACCATTCATTCGCTTAGAACTGAGGAAATTAATCAGAGAACAACATGGAAAAACAACGTTATTGACTCATCAGCCATCGTCCTGTGTAGGC
>JAFBJT010112378.1:2982-13346 GCA_016785325.1 Chascanopsetta lugubris
TGTGTGTGTGTGTGTGTGTGTGTGTGTGTGTGTGCGTGTGTGTGTGTGTGTGTGTGTGTGTCCCGTAAGTGGTTGTTGTTGGCATGTTGTGGGTTAAAGCCACTAATACACTACACGGCGTATACATGACTCATGATAAATTCAGACGACAGCTGCGACTTAAACATAATGTTTACTTCATGAGTCTCAACATACAGCAGGCTGCCTATGAATCAATGAATATTTCATGCGATTAAAATGGCTTTCTGCAGCCATTTTAATTGAGTTGCATCAGTCACAAAGCAAAGCACGCAATTCCAAAGTCTATTAGAATTCCACTCCGCATTATAAGAGAGTCTATTAAAGTTAACAAGGTCTCATAACCTTCATGCCTTCCTCGCTGCCGATGTGTTATTGCCATGCCAGCCCCGTTCTGTCTCTCTTCAGGTCGTTGGCCTTGGCCTCTGTTGTCATCGGTGCAGGGGGAGGAGTAAACAAACAAACAAACAAACAAAAACAAAAACAAAAAAAGGAAATGCTCTTGACTTGGTTTCACTCTTCATTTTTGGGAAAAACAGGTGTCTGGCCTCGTGTTCACCCTCCGCAAGGGGGTGGCTGCTGCCTCCGGGCAGGGTCAGCCGCCCTTCCATCATCTCCCACACACACACACACACACACACACACACACACACACGCGCATTGGGATCCGTGCCAGCGTGCACGCTCCTATGCAAACATGTAAACACATGCACGTATGCTCAACACTGGCGCTATCTGGCGCGAGGCCATCATTTTTCTGGCAACAAAGGTTATTCCTGCAGATAAACACATTTTAATTACCAGGCACAAGAAATGAATGTAAGCAATTATATTAGAGGGGAGAGATGCATTGGAGCCTAATCCTGTCTTATAAATATTAACATGTGAGGTGAGGGGGCGGGGGGCGGGGGGGGGCTTCCTTGCATGTGAACACATCCATTCAGTTTATGTATATTATGGCTCTGCCGTACAATACCACTCCTGCCATGTGGTGAGTCCCAGCAGCCGTGATGGGAAGCATATTCCTGCACCACTGTGAATAACATCCGCCCGCAGAGACATGCATCTCATCTCCATCCATAACTCATCACCAGATGTTGGATTATATGGCTTTCCAGGTATCTGCAAGGACGCCGCCGAGATTGCGACATCCCTGTGTTTTTTTTGGTGTTGCCCCCCCCCCCCCCCCCCCCCCCCCCCCCCCCCCCCCCACCCCCACCGCCCCCGGTACATCAATCAGTCGCCAGAATTGCCGGTGAGAACGTCCTGGATTGGCGGCTCTACATTTTTCCATATAGAAGCGATGCAGCATGCAAAGCTGACATCATTGGTGGAAATTCAAAATGTCTGTCAGTTGTTTCCGACTTTTCGGTGTCGGTTCGGCGCCGTCTTGCGCTTTAGCGAGTTTGGGGGTGGGGGGGCAAAGGCGTAGAGATGTGCGAAGACAAAGCTGCGGTGACAAAGTGCGTTTTTCCAGGCGAACGTTCCCCCGGATCCATTGAACGCCCACTCAGACGCCCACGGGCCGGCTCATCTTTAGCCAGATCAGGTGCTTTTTGCGCTCAATCCATTACGCGCTGCCGGGGATGGATGGCGGCGGATTCCTGCGACCGCCATTATCAAAGAGAAATAGTGTGAGAGGGAGAGGGGCGCGGAGAGGAGGGATAAACAAAGGAACGGTGGGGATATAAAGGGTGACAGCAAAGGATGGAGGGTGGAAGGATGGATCAGTGGATGCTGGATGAAAGGAGCAGGAGAATTAAAGGAGAACGGGGGAAATAAAAAGGAATCCCCTCATTTCAATGCATATTTGTCTTTTGTCCTTTTAATGCAGACATGCTCCTGAAACGCCTTGTTCCCCATCGTCTGATCAATACTTCCGGGTTATTGTGATTATTTCACGTGTGACACCAAGATGGCCAATATTTGCATAATGCATGACTAATGGATACTGTGCCACGCCCCCTAACAAAGTAACGTAAAGCAATAACCAGAAACTGGCCTTTCCCACCTGCTGAAATAATCGACCAATCACAACGGGCTGCTAATTGACCAATCAGAGCAGAATAGGTTAGGGATTCAGACAGAGACTGAATAGAGGAGCTGCAGCAACGGACGGAATAAGCAAAGCGCTGTGTCTGAGAATGCCAACGTTCTCATGCAACAACCCACATCACGGTAATGAACCTCAACACAAGCCCTGTGTTTCATCTTTAACAGCAATCACCTCAGTCCAAACACCACACATTCCCGTTGACCACCATGACAGATGTGCCATATACTGCGCGGGATTAGGACTAATACAGCGTGTGCTTCTCCTAACCTCAAGCCCGCGGAGCTTCCTCATCTCACGTCGCTCTGTCGTCCCCCTGCGAACACACGCTGAACCACTTCCCCAGACGTGATAAACCTCACTCCCACGCAGCCACTTTGACAGAGAGAAGCTCCGGCATGAGACTCACTCCCTCGCCCGCGCTCCTCTCTAATCCGCAGCCGGCCCCCGAACTGCCTCAGCCAGTTCAGGTGGCAGCTCCCCATCATCCAAACGATGCAGATCAAATGGAGGCAACGCACGCAATGAATTGGATTTGGAGAAGCACCCAAAACACAGTTAGTCACGACCTCCACGCGTGGCCCCGTGTAAAGCAGGGGAACTCTCTCTCTCTCTCTCTCTCCCCCTCTCTCCCTTTTCTGTTTTTGTGTCCCCCCTCCTCCCCCCGCCTCTCTCTCTCTCCGAGTTGCCATCCTCTGTCTTTTTCTCCGAGCAATCCAATCCCTTCCCCTCGACTGCCCACGTCACATGGGATCACGGCCGCACACACCGCTGGATGTTTTTGTCGCAGAAAGACAGTCGCAGAAGAAGAAAAATACCCAAATCATGCCACACACACACACACACACACACACACACACACCGCGCCCCCGCCCCCTCCCCACCCCCCATCGGTTTGCATGTTGAGACAGCAGTTTTCCCGTTTTCGAGCTGCAGCGACGGGACGCTCCCGCAGCGATTACGTTTGCATGATAAGAACTTCCACTCTGTGATTATGGCAGCGAGAATGAGGTCACCTGAACCATGTGTTTTGGGTTGAAACAATTCTTGGGGGGGGGGGGGTTGTGTTATGAATACAATGGAATGCTTGGAGTGCGCCGATGCACCAATTAGCATTTTGCAGGAAATGCACGAGGATTAAATGGCTAAATATTTCCGAGGTGTACAGGTGAGAGCATTCTATAGAAATGCCAGCTCTCATGCTGCTCACGTGCAGCAGTTGTTCTCCAACAGATGCCGTCCACACAAAGGAAAGGGCCTGAATACTTCATCATGCTTTTCTCCTAACGAAACATTTTCCGTCTGAGCTGGCACCGCGCAGCCCCTCCCTTCCAAGGAGGGGAGGGGGGGAGGGGGGGGGGGAAATAAACATCGCATGTGTTCCTGACTGAAATCTTAACGGAAAAGCCCCGAGAGGGCTGCGGGATGATGAGAAATGTTTTTAGAAGACTGTTTGTTTGCCCCCGAGCTCGCTTGTGCGCTAATGAAGTTGCTCTGTGGAGAAAGTGGAGAGGGCTATATTTAAACCGGGGCCAGGTGTGAAGTGAAGAATAGTGGGAAATGGGATAAACAGCAGCATGGGAACGAAACTATGTGCCATAATGTATCGGTGCGGGTCAGAGAGTCATGAACCCTCCTTTTGTTGGTCCATATTCTAAAGCCTGTATTTGTTATTACTCACGTGTTCATTCTCGAGGAGCCACTTGAATGGATGTAATTGATAAATATCCTTCTAGTAACTCACACCGAGGTTCTGAAATGATGAGGCTGGAGGGCGACGGGGGCAGACAGAGGGATATTGATGTTGTCCTAATTAGCCTCTGTACTTGGAATGCTTTATATTTATTTATTACGGTATTACGGTTTATTACCGTATCAGCGTCCCTTCCCTCCGTCTCCCTCCCTCAATTATTTTTCGACATAGCAGCCTGATTCTTGACTTGGAGTGGATAATTAGCACGCCTCATTATTGCAGCAGTGATTTATTTAGCCGCAAATAATAAGACAGACATGTGTTATCGAGTCTGGCGGCGCAGCGAAAGGTCGGGCATTTCCCACAAACGTTAAAGAGCTGTAGAAAATGAGAAGAGTGGAAGTGTGTTTTGTTGTTGTTTTTCTAAGTTTTCAAAAAGGCAACGTGAAAATCAGACATCTATGACTTTATTTTGAAGAGGACACAGATTTGATTGTTGTTATCAGTGGAGTTGGTTTACATGCCTATTGACAAAGACAGTTGAGGCCCTTCCTCCTACTATCGGCCGTCTGCTGTGATTGGTCAGCTGGCTCACTCTTGTGTGATTGGTCAATCACTTCCAGAGACCGGAAAACTGTCACCACCATAGACAATAATGGCATATTTCAACGTCTCGAATCGGCAATAGTTGAGTTTAGCTGCATGTCACCAACTGTCTTTTGCAGTTGAATTACATTTGATCTGTTGACATCTGTTTATTCATGTTGAATATTCAACAATTAACTCAGATATAGTTAGCACGCTAACTATTCTGCATTTTAGGACTCATGCATCCTAGAGGGAAGTCAAATGTAAACACACTGTCATGTGTCTCCTTCCGATGGTAGTTATATTCAGTGCTCTGGCATCTGACGGGTTCCTAACCGCTCCGCTTTCTGTCGACGTACTTCAAAAAGATGCAAACATCGGCCTGTGGGGACGAGTCTAAAGTTATAAGCCTGAATATGCGCTGTGGGAGGCAGAAAGAAGGGAAGGCCAGGCCCTGAGCTTGTTCAGGCCAATTCAATTACTGCAGCTTGTTGTCTAATGGAGAATGAACTAACCAGGAGAGGGGTTACTTTGGGATGGCTCTGCTGACGACTGCCTCTTGTCTACATGATCTAATTTACTAAGACACACAGCTATTGATTGGCCACTGCATGCCAACGGGGGGGGGGGGGGGAGAGACTGGGGGGGGGGGGGGGGGCATCCCAGATGCACTTTTGCGGGTTGGCCATCTCACGGAGGCTGAATGATAAGCTGCGGTCTGAGCGGCCCGAGGATTCGCCGACACGCACGACGCACGCGGGCGTGTGGAGGTTGGAGGTAATTTTCTTATCGCTGTAAGCCAGGGCCACCAAATTGGCTGGGGCTCCCGCTACATGGGTCAATAGGTACAATCAATGTCCGCGATAGTGAGTGCGGAGCAGGGGGGGGAGGGGGGGGGGGGGATCGTGGGAGGGGGGGGGGGGGGGGGGGGGGGGGGGGGGGGGGGGGGGGGAATCGTGCATTTCTACACCCACAGCCTCTCTTATCTGTGCCTGAATGCGGGGGTCAGAGGGCGAGCACCTTATCAACCCTATGCATTAACCACAGCACTATTTTGCTTACTCCCCTTCTTGCCACATCCGCCCCTCTCCTCTCCGTCCCCTCTCTTCCTCCTCCCTCGTTCAAAGCGGCGGATACAACAATCTTATCTGGCGCTGCCTCTCTGTCAGCGAGAGTGGTCTATTTTAGGCTTTATCTCCGGCAGGGGCCGGGCCCGGAGCTCGCGGGCCCCGGAGCCGGGGCCGCTGCACCGGGAGATAAGGTCCGACAGGGACACCGTCACCTGCGTGTCCGCGGTCAGGGTGGGATGCGGATGGAGCGGCCGGCTCGGCGATCAAACCGCTTCCCCTGGTCCGCGCTGCACGGTGGGCATCGGGATCACGCGGCCGTAGCGACGCGTGTGGAGGCGCGGCGTGTGTGCGAAGGCCACGGGAAGGTCTGCCGGCGCCTGAGGGGCGTTTAACTGCAACCCTGTACATCTGCATGCAGGCGTGACGTGCTCCACCGTGGACGCGGGTTCACGTGTCGGAGGTTCACCCAGTCCTGGCCTCAGGCTCGTGGTTGAAAACCTATTTGACAATGTCTGGTTCTGGCAGGATGAGTTTATTTTTACATGAACTCTGATTTCCACTGAATTGTACTTCTGCGAAACCTTTCACCGAGACAGCGATCTCCCAGTAGCTTAGCAACTGTACCCCCACCAAGACACCCATCAAGCCTGAGATTTATCAGCTGAAGCAACGGGGACGTTTTTTCCCCGGCGTTTTCAAGAAGTGGACGGCAAGTATTCAGATGGATACATTAAATGTGTTTATTTCATTAACAGTGTCTTAGTTAAGGCGGCTGCCGTTTAGTTTTTGATACATATACTTTAATTGGCATCTTAATGACAGTGTTTTCAAAGGCGGAGCAGCTCAACACGATCTCACTCTACAGGTGTGCCTAATAAAGCGGACACCCTGTGTCTATGCACTTGTTTATATACGATGGAGGAGGAGGAGACGGCACGACAGTGGAGTGTGGGACTAACAAACCATGGAGCCTCTGCGAGTTGGTCTGTTGCAAATTGAGCTCAGTCCTGTCACATGGGAGGTGCAGCAGTTTAGCATGAAGGGAAAGAGAGGGAGTGAGAGAGAGAGAGAGAGAGAGGGAGGGAGGGAGGGGGAGGAGAAAGGGAGAGAGAGGGAGAGAGAGAGAAACGCCCATAGATGTGCTCGGGCGGCCTCATCTTATAGCTTGCAAAACACGACGCAGCGAGACTGCAGATGAGGATGTGTTTGTGCAAGGACGGATGGCGCGAGAGAGAGAGCGAGAGAGAGAGAGAGAGACACACACACACACACACACACACACAAGAGGAAGCAGATGAGACGAGTCAGAATCACTCAGGCTCTTCCCCCCGCTGATCGACACTCTACCTCAGCCTGACACTTCCATTTTCATTGCCTTTGTGTGCCAGTGTGCCAATATGCATTATCAGCCGCTGCACTTTTAATGAACCCCCCCCCCCCCCCCCCCCCCCCCGAGGGGCGGGAAGAGAACCCCCGCCAGAGGAGGAGTAGACACACCACCCCCTCCTCGACGGGGGGGGTGAGAATCACATATTTACACTCTCTCTCCCTCCTTTAATTACACCGTCCTGTGACAGAAGTGTCGCAAACATAATTCAGCCGTGAAAGGCGGAATTGTCGCCCCTCGAGGCGACGTGACGTCTGTCTCCCCCTTTTCTTCGCTCCCTGCGCCCGCGTTCGAAAACGCCACGATTTCTCAAACGGCGAATTGACGACGCCCCCGTCCGCGGCAGCCTCCGGGTTTCTCTCCAGTGTTTGCTGGGTGAGTTTGAGCGGGGACGGGCGGCTGAGGATGGGAGGGCGACGGACGCCTCGTTCCACCTCCTCAGTGTTCCCGGGGAGAGGCACCAAACAGAGGCAAGCGAGTGTAAAGCACCCGGGGAATAGCGCTCCCCCTTCAGCCTGCGCTTCATTATCTGTGAGGTCAATCCACCACACTCAGTCAACCACAACACACACACGGTGCTGCGCGGAATCACCGGCAACACTGTGTGACACCACCCAGCATTACGATGCATGTGTGTGTGTGTGTGTGGCAACTGTTCTTTTGTCCGATGTCGCCTGTCCAGGTTACAAACCTTTGCGTTTGTCCTACCTGGCTTATCTGCGGTATAGATTGTATAGACAAAGCACACTGTGTGGTTTATACGTCATTCAAATGCACACTTTCTAAAATCTAATGAGTTTAATGAGGAATAGTTGATGAACCAAACGCAGGTTATCGTATGATTTGCAGTCCCATACAGCCAACACACAAGTTGCAGTACCACTGTTTAGCCACTGTGTTTTTTTTGTCTTAAAGCGGCAACCTCCGGGCTGACGGACGAGTCGGATGAGACTTGCAGTTCACAGGGTGGCCACTTGAGGCTGGCTCCAAAAGGGAGTCAATGCCCATATAGACTCTGTTGTTGTGGATGCTGTGACAGCACCATGTATGGGCCCACGCGTCAATGCCCATATAGACTCTGTTGTTGTGGATGCTGTGACAGCACCATGTATGGGCCCACGCCAGCTCCGCCCGCGCTCCGCCCGCGCTCCGTCCGCGCTCCGCCCGCGCTCCGCCTCTTTGCCCAGTTTTTTGATGAACCAGGAAGTTGGAGGAGTTCGGCAAGATGGCAGACGAGTGAACCGCGGCAACTAGCCTCGCACGCACTCTGCTCAGAAACCTATGGGTGTAACTAACTAACTAACGGTTCAGTGAGTCAGTCGACCGATGAAAAGAAAACCAAGAACTCCGTTACCTATAAATGCCGTTTTAATGAACCATTATTATGCAGCGCTGCTTTAATTAAAGCACAATGACCCATGCTCTTACCTCTCTGTGCTCGCTTGTCTGGCTACATGAAGCCTGAGCTGCTGCGTGAAGCAGAAAACTTTCTCTCTTCGCCCCCCCCCCCCCCCCCCCCCCCCCCCCCCCCCAAAAAAAAAAAAAGCTTTAAGTTTGGTGACATTGACGGTGAAAGAAATGCAATTTTCTGCTGTGGAGAGAACCTGTCACTGCTGCTGCCACCTCCTTTGCTGCTGACTCTGACAGTTGGTAGTTTGCATCTGGGTATTTTATACCCCCCCCCCCTCCTTGTGAACTTCCTGTGCCTTTCAGCAAACTGTCATGTAGAAGATGCAGGCCAGAGCTCCCAGAGTTGAAATTTAGGTCAGAGCATCACTTTATCCTCTATTTCCTCCAAAACACTTTGTATTCTGCCTCTGACAAAATAGAAAATTAAAACCTGATATGTTGACATCTGGACGCCATAGCGACAATTTGGTCATACGAGGAATCTATCCTCATCTCTGCTTATCACTGCTGTTTCCGACTGTGAGTTCAAAATATCAGAAAAAAAAAAACAAAAAAACTATTGCATGCTTCAAACTGGTTTTCAACTGTTGCCTAGCAACAACAAGAGCCAAGACCATCACATCCCCCTGTTTGGAGCGATTAGCTTAGAAATACCTTGTTGTGCTTCTCAGGTGGATGTGGAGGCATCTAACGCACACCGCATCCTCTCGCCAGTTCATTTACATCAACAATAAACAATTTAATTCAATTATGACAGATAAGACTGAATCAAAACAATCACCATCAGATGTTGATAACTTCCGCAGCAGCAGCAGCAGCAGCAGCAGCAGCAGCAGCAGCAGCAGCTTTGTCTGCAGGTCACTCCCACATTATTATTCGCGTGCCATCCATTCACCTCCGTGTCAGGGAACAATGAGATCAGAGCTGTGAATGAGTTTATAATCATATCAGTGATACACCCACAGCCCTGAGCTGCAGTACAAGCTGCTGATGGAGCTGATTGTATTAACACTGCACCCCACCACCTCCCACCCCACCCCCACACCCACCCCCCTCCCCCATCTCACACATGCAAGTGTCACCGTCTTCCCTCATTATCAACACAAGCGTCGGGTTGTGCTGTTTGAAAACATTTGAGCTCCAAAGCAGCACTTTAGTGCGTCTTTGTGAAAGGGAATAGGAGTCGTGTCCCAATTCAGGGGTCGGCTCCTTCAGGGGCTGAGGCGAGGCGCCTCCATTTTTGAAACGATTTGTTTTTTTTCTCCTCTTCTTCTCTTTCCCAGAGCCATGAAAGCAATCTTTCTCCGGGCAATTTCTATCTCAGGTTTCAGTGCACTTCAAGGACAAAATGTCTTCTTGTTTTTAGAAAGAGACCAAACATGTCTCATCCACACTTAAATCAAGCAGCTGACAGACCATGTGTAGTTTAGACAAATTGAATAGATACAGAAAAAGCCCTTCAATGCACCAAATGAAAATAGATGAAGATGTCTCCTGCAGCACAGGGACAGCTCCCTGCCGCACTCAGAATCTTAAAAATGACTGAAATGTTGGCTCATTTAAAGAATAGTCGAGGCAGCTAAATCCCACAGACTGGTCCTTTAAAACAGCAGCTTGCAACTCAGTTTGATGGTTGAATTTGGAGCATTCCTTTACCCTGTACTCAGGTATAGACATATAAATGTGACATACACATTTGTGTGAATGAGGTCATTCAAAGACACAGTTTGTGTAGTTTTGTGTTCAAGAAATCCATGAAGAGCGTTGAACTATATGAAGAATTCTAAGCAGACGTGTCTGTTACAGGTGGCAGCTCCTCCTGGTTGCGGAGGGGAACAGCCACTCCTTGGACACCGTGTGTTTCAGGTAAGGCCTCATGTGTTTTTGCGCGCGTTGATGTTCAGCCGTGCGCAGGCGCCACACCGTGTTGGCGTGGACGACGTGGCGCTGCTCATTGCAATGTGCCGACGTGTGACATAAGATCCCGCATAACAACATGGCGCCGCTTCAATGACGCGCCGGCCACGCGGCGGAACACACGACACATGTTACGCCATCAGCATGGGGAGCTCACAGCTCCACGGAGAGTGAAATGCAGCGGCTCCATAATGTGACCCCCCCCCCCCCCCCCCCCCCTGCTCGTGG
>JAFBJT010112378.1:13637-28476 GCA_016785325.1 Chascanopsetta lugubris
GTGCTCGTGAATATTCACAACTCCTCATGTAATTCAGCCGTGAAGAGCTCTTGACCCCCGGAGATGAACGGACGCGGCTGAGCTGATTTACAGCCGCGGAGACGGCTTCGTTAACGGGCCGATAAAAGAGAAATGAAACGGCGCTCCGCTTCCAAACGGGGAGGCTCCTGCATCCGACTCCAAACCGAGGTTTTTTGATTGAATTTGATTTTCAGACACAGGCAGGGGAACAAATTCTTCAGCGGACGTTTTAACTGGAGGGATATGAGAGCGCAGACGAAGATAAAGTTGAGGCCAGGACAGATTTAATGGCTGGAAATATGTTGCAAAGTAATAATGTGCTCGTCTGGGCTTTTTCCCTGGACCTTGAACACATCGCGGCTCCTTTGTAGTGGCAGTGAGGAGTCAGTCAGGTCGGCTGTGATCCATCATGTCAAATACACGCACCTGGGTTTTCAGCGCAGCCTTTGAGAGGAGGGAGGGCTCTGAAGTATTCCGTGTCCAGATTACCACTTTTCTGACGCTCTGATCCATCAGGCCGCCACCTTGTGTTTCTGATTATAGTTTATTGAGTCTGTCTATAAATAAAAATAAAGCCTGATTATTTTCTCTTTACAGGCCTAATTTACAGGCAGTAGGTTAGTATAGCATAGTATAGCATAACATGGTGTAGCACATGAGAGAATATCGTCAGACTGAACGCGGAATGGGATCATGATATGATACAATAGTATGGGGAAGCTTAGTAAATACTGTACAGTTATATAGTTTAGTGTCGTTTCTAGGATACATAATAGGAATGTATAGCACAAGGTGGTTTCGTACATAACACTGCGTACTGTACTACACTATTCTATACTCTGCTGTGCCATTTTACATACGAGTAAATACGTAGCAGGGCAAGATATAGTGCTGCATTATATGGTATAGTAGGGGGGATTAGTGTACCACCTGCACTATAGCACAGTATAGAATAGTATAGCACAGTTAGGTATAATATCTTAGCCATTATAAGGATACAAAAACAGGCCATTATCTTTTAAATGTTCCTTTAATGTTTGTTGGGTAATAATGTCGATGGCTCCCTCAACACTTGAAGGATGTTCGAGCGCCGCCGCTTTTAGAAGCCGCACGCTCACTTTCAGTGGCTTTAATGGACCAGGCGACTGGACTGGATCCTTCCCCCGTTCCTCCCCCATTGTGGCAAAGTGAGAAATATAATCCTACTCCTCTCAACACATTTCTCCCCCCGATGTCAGGACTCCAAACTCAGCCGCTGTCCTCGCCGACCTTCCGCCGCCTCAGCCGCCTCTCCGCCTTAACTTTGGCAGGCGTTTTGCAGCTAACAACCATTAGTGGCTCCCCTGTGAGCGGAGTGAGACCTCCGAGGCCCTGCATATTAAAGAGCCGGCGTCGCTGTGTGGAACACACTGTGTCACGCACCGCGCACGCTGAGCAGCAGCAGGAGGTAATGAAGTCGTGATGTTAGTGTGACCCCAGCTGATCCGTTACGCCGTGTATGCGCTGGAATAATAACAATAACAATAATAACAGGACAACAACTTCACCCATTGTTCCTATCACCCAGTTGTGAAGGTTCATAATGTACCTCAGTACTTTTCTCTCTTATGCTGAACTCAAGCATGCACAGCGCATGTCTGTGTACCGTGGGTTATGTAATGCGGCCCTCTCGTTGTTGGGCGATGCATTCCCACCATGTTGAGATGTCGCTACGCCAACTGGGGTTGCAAGGAGCGCGGGAGGCGAGAGAGAGAACCGGGCCCGCGTCAGCGCTTTTAGGACGTATAGCTTTAGCATCGAGCCCATTAAATGTGACGTGAGTGATTGGACTGAGCCGCTTTGTCATTATTATTGTGATTGTTATGGATTTCAGACCAGACAGCAGAGTACAATGACAGAACAAACAGCAGCTGACAGAGCCGCTCTTTGTCTTTGCTCCCGTTAATACGTGTGAACGACGGTGACGTTCATTGGGCTGGAAGTAATTCTATAACGATGTTAGCGCCACAACAAAATTAATGAACTGAGCCACTTCATTAATTTTCTCCAGATAAATGGAAAGACTAATCCCCCCCCCCACCCATGCATTTTATATTTAAAAAAAAGTGATCAACTATAATTGCAGAATTGACGGCAGAGCCACACTCGTCTACATTCCAATAAGCTCTTTTGTTTCCACGGTAACCGAAAACGATGACGTGATGAAGACAATAGTCTGGATTAGACGCCACCATGAAAACAGTCTGATTAGCTCAATTAGCAAAATGTCACACCGAAAATGAGATGAAATTAAGAGACTCATGTGGTGAGCGCTGACTGAAGTCACCTGCTTCTTGGCAGCATTTGACTTTTGAAGACAATAAAAAAAAATCACGTGTAAGTTTCCATTTCCTGCCTCTCGGCACAAAAATGACCTACTTCCTGTGTGTTGCTAGAACGACGTGGCTGGGGACGTGGTATCTCACAGGCTCGTGGGTTTACCGCTGAAATCCCGGCGTGTGACAGATCTGGTACAAGTACAAATCACCCGGGAGGTGACTCCCGGTTCAGCGTACCTAAATCTTAACGATCATGTTGATAAATGGACGTGCGGGCGCGGGGGCAGCACGGGTCAGGACGGATGACAGCTCCTAGCTGCCTGCACGCTGGACTGGGACTTTAAACATGGGGCGTGCAGGGGGGGCGCGGGGTCTGCACTTAATCTTCCAGCACCTTTACAATATAATCCAACGACAGAATTATGAAATTATGAGGAAAAAAAGGAAGCAGAATAACGAGGAGAAACAACGGGGCTTTTGCGCCGCGTGTCCGATTCCACGTGTGTCAGCGTTTTTTTTTGCGGGCAGCGGCGTGAGGTGATCGATATCAGCTGGATATCAATACCAGCCCGCTCATGTGTGTGTCATGTACGCCACGGAGGCAAGGTTCAATAGCGCCCGCCATGATTTATTCAGGTTGCAGGTTTTCTATTCTTCCTTTTTGTCCACGGAGGAGGGGCGGGGGGGGCGGCGGGGGGGGGGGGGCCGGCGGTGATTCAGAGGGAAACTCTCGCAGCGTCGTGCTGTTGTTGATGACTAATGATGATGGTGCTCGGCTGCTTGGCCTGGGGGTGGGGGGGTGGCGGGTGGGGGGGCTTCAAGACAATTTTCCTTACTCCCCCCGACACCATGCAACAACCTAAGTGTTAGCGTGAAGCATCTTCAGCATGTAGTTCACTGCAAAATGAGGAAACAGGAGGGAAATGTATGTTATCCTACAAACTTTGGTTTCCATGGAAACCGCTGCGCTTAAAACAAAACATCCACATGTGCTCCTTGCAAGGGTGAATCCCGCTCCTCTGCATGTGTGCCACAGAATAATGAATTCACAAGTTGAATGTGAGTGATCTGCATACCTGCGCGGGCGCGTAAAAACAAATAAGTCAGTTCATTATGCAAATGGCTCAAATGAGACATTAAAGGCGCATGCATGACAAATCGACTCCCTGCATAGCACTTCATTTCTGCAACTGGGAAATCATTATATCAAACCTTATGCACATTTAACAGTACTAATTTTTATTTTAATTTTATATATATATTTTATATATATATATATATATATATATATATATATATATATAACATATGTATGAAGCTAGATGAGATAAAGGAGTGTTGCTTTGTAATGAAATTGCACTGATGCACTTAAATCAATAACTTCACACATACTGTACCTCCAACAGCTTGTGAAGCGCTGCATGATTCCTGCACCAGAACATTCAACATCTGTATTTTTGCACACTGACAGTCGTCTTCATGTGTTTATTTTGCATCTAAATCCTCATTAGGTGTATGACTGGTACTTTATGACGCACATTGACAGAACATGAAGACGAAAGCACAACGTAAGCCTCAGGAGTCGAACCTCTCTGGTCTCATTTCATCATGCAAAGCAAATGTACAGCAAATGTGCACCGTTCAAGGCAAAGACATTTTCACCGTCTATTCCATGAAGGGAGGATAAATCCCTGCAGCAGAAGAATCAGTGTTGGAATGTGGGCTGAGGAATGATGAGAGGAACATAGGTTTTTAATACGGAGCGATCATATATAACTCTAAAGGTAATAACACATCAACACCTTGACGCACGGAATCTGCGTCGTGAGACTCTCCGGTCTCAATCCAGCGATCGCTATCTGAGGAGAGAGGGTTATTATATCTGCGCGCGCCATAATTCTTCAGGAGGAAAATTGAATCCGTGCGACACACAGGGTAGAAAATTACTTTTCCACTGTTGCGACCGTGTTTACAGTAGAAGGGGAAAATAAAACACCCCCCCCCCAAACCCCCAACCATCATCCCCCTTCCCGCTGATAAAGAGGAACCTGGCACAGTTCTTAGAGAAGATGCCTGCAGTTGTTGTGCGCGATCAACCAGAGTCTCTCAGACTGTGTGAGTCCTCTTGATCCAAATTCAACTTGTAGAGTCCAACGAGAACACAATGCCAGGATAACAAAGCTATTTTAAAAATTTTTTTTCAAATTAAAGGTTCAACACATAGAATTTTGTCTATAGTTGAATATAAACACAAGAAAAGTCCACCGGTATTATTTTCAGCATCGTTTGATTTGTCACTGCGCGTTATTTCCGTATTCAGCGTGTGTTGTGCAGCGCCAGCTCCTCACAAGTGAAGCCTCTCAATCAGCCCCTACTGGTGGACTGCAGTACTACTCATTAACCCTGCCTCCTCCATATTAGTGGGTTGGACGTGTCTCAGTTCAGGGGGATCCATCCTCCAAAGGAGGTGGACTCGCACAGTGTGAAAGCTGAACCCAAACTACATGGTCTGGTCCTTGCTGCTTATGGTTGCCCATAGCAACAGAGCTGAATCTGGACACGAGTCGAATGCCCCCAGAGTCTATCATTAGCGGTGTTGTTGAGTGAGAGCGTGACTCCCAGCAGCTCTTTCCCTTGACTCTGAATCCTGTGATTTGTTGGAACCACGAGGATGCACCTGATGGTGCCTCTTGTTTTAAATAGATAGATACATAAAGAGTTAATGACGACATGAATACACACTTTGGCCGTAATTCACCACAACAATGGGATGAAACATCCTGATTGACAGCTCACCCTTGATTGTTCAAAGTGACACGATGTCACTTTCATAGACCGGTCCAGCATTTGTACGAAGGATCTTTTAGCCTCTGATAATCGGAGGGAGTGGCGATACGTCTTTCATCTTTATATACGGCCTTCTTTGTTGTATAGTGTCTTGTTTCCATGGCGACTCCGTGCGGCTGAATTTCCTGGAAGTGATGTGCCGCACTTATAGGAGGAAAAACACAAATAATTAGCTCGACCCGTTGGCGCTGTCGCTGTTACGGAAGAAAAGGGGGAAACTTTTAAGTGGGGAAGTGGCTACACACACGCGCACACACACACACACACACACACACACACACACACAGGTGTATACGAAGTGCAGACAAAACAACAAATGGACAACAAAACTCCAGGTGACACAGCTATCAGTCAATGCGGGCGCCATCAATCAACGCTGCCGTCAGCTCCAACCGGCAAATTAAGATGGATGCCAAAAACGCGGTTACATCATCGCACATCAATTTCCGCTCCCAAAAATGCAGCACGAACGCGGCCACTTTAAAAAAAAAGAAATATTTTTTTGCCGTGTCAGGGTTAGAAATTGCCGCCTGTCATCGTGTCAAGGTCCCATTTTCATTCACCCCCCCCCCCCCCCCCCACCAGACAGTTATTCCACCGGCGCTCACAAACACACCCATCAATTACCTGTCGACGCTTTAACTACGGGGAATTAAAAATTCACAGGGCGTTCATTTGCCCCGTTCCATCTCTGTCTGCGAGGGAGAGGGATGAAGAGTTTGCCCTTCCTCTCTGAGGAGAAGGAGGAGGGGGAGGAGGAGGAGGAAGAGGAGGGGGAGGAGGAAGAGGAGGAGGAGGAAGAGGAGGAGGAGGAGGAGGAAGAGGAGGGGGAGGAGGCGAGAGCTCACTGGTCTGAGCCTGTGTGAATCTGACGGCCTGACTCACGAGAATGAGATGCTTCCAAAAATAAAGGAGGGAGAGGGAGGGAGGGAGAATGTGCTGAACAGGCTGGAAGACAAGAAAACGGGTGGATTAACTCCCTCCCTTGTTCCTCCCCCTCTCCCCCCCCCTCCCTCTCTTCCAAAAGCCCTTGGATTCATTGGATTCATCACAAAAACATGCAGAATGAGTGGTGAACAAATCGCCCGTATAAACACACCCTAAACACTCTCCCTCGACTGCGACCGTGCAAGACTATAAGTAAGTAAGTAAATAAATAAATGAATGAATGAATAACGATGATGTCGTCCTCGGATGAAAGCGATCCAGGTTTTTTCCGATGCGTGCGCTTCCTTTGGTAGCTTGTGCTGCTTTAATATGTATCTCCCTCCTCCGGGAGGCGCTGTGAGCGGTGGGACGATGTAAACACAAGACAAACATACATGTTTGGCTCTTGTGTTGTGACGGATCGCTCCCTCCTGCAAACGCCAACTCCTCCTCCTTCCTTCCCTCTCGCAAACCCCCCGCCCCCCGCCCTTGCTCCCCCCATCCCACGAGCCAGGCAGCAGCTTCCTGAATATTTCAGCTTGTTGGGGAAAGCCTTCGAGTCGGCTGAGGCGCTTTTTACCCCAAAAGAAGCAGGAAAGTCGTCGGAGCGGGAATAAAAAGGCCCTCGGTTTGAAGAGAGAGGCGTTTAGGCGCCGACGGCGACCAAATTCAATTTTGCATGTGACCTAAATATCGCGGTTCCTTTCTGCTGACTGTACACGTGTCTCCGTGTGTGTGTGTGTGTGTGTGTGTGTGTGTGTGTTGAGATAATCATCTTACACACATATGCAGACAGTTGTCGTGTGGCCCCTGATTGGTCAGCCTCCTCACATCTGGAGACTTGTCACCAGGCAGATGCCACCGCGCCCAAATCAACCGCCGCCGGTTATCTGTCATCACCCGCACGATCGATTCCCTGTCCGGCCCTCCGTGCCCCCGCACAGAGAGGGTATCATGGGACCCTTTAATCTTGCATGAACGACGTGGGTAATCCTCATCGGAGGATTACTCCCGACCAGTACTCCCTCACTCTCCCTTCTCTTTTTGTATATTCCAACTTGGGCGAACATGCGCTTAAGTGCTAACCCACCAGTCGCGATTCATCCGCGCCTCCATCACTCATCCCGAGACTTAGCGGGGCGAAGGAGGGGGGCACGTGTTTACTCTTGACTCCCGCCGCCGCCGAGAGGATTTAGCCGTCAAGAAACAGAACCTGTACGCGAGCTTACATCCTGACCTGTGCTCCGAGGAGCCCGTGGCGCCGGCGCCGGCGCCGCGCTCCGTTCGGAGCCAGATATCATTGTGTGCCCAGACGTTTACATCCCCGAGAAGAGCCGGCACAATGTGCGTAACGCACCTTTACGGGGAACGGGAGCAGATTACTTTCCCACTTATCTGTGCAGCCGTGTTCCTCTTGCGGCATGCCAAACAGAGGGAGCGGTGCATTCCTTTAAAGCTGCGCATTCGCGTTAATTCCGGCGGCACCGACACCACTGTGACCTGATTACCGGCGTCCCTGCTGGGAATCCTACTGTCTAATGGCTTGGGCCTGGACGACAGCGCTGCAGTTTGTTTCCTCATCAGATCTATTTCCAAACCTCAACATCACGCTCCTTTGGAAAATATCACTGCTCACGTGACCCTTGTCAAAATCAGCCTCATTCGAAACAGTTTCCCGAAAGGTCACATGACCTTTCAAATATCTCCCTCTACGCAACCTTTAAAGGTGCAGAGCGGAGGTTTTAGTCGCACCTAGTGGTGAAGTTGCATGTTGCATCCTCCTATAGACATGTAGGTGAAGCATTATAGCATTAAAACTCAAAAGGGGTTGAGTTTGTCCATTCTGGGCTAAAACATGGTGATGCAACATGGCGGCCTCTGCAGAGAGAAACACGAAGGCTCATTCTCAAGTCATGAAAACAACAATTCATGCACTCATTATACACTCACATGGGTATGATTATTATTCCTTCCATTTCTGCAAAAATGTCACTTAAACTTGCACACTGGACCTTTAAATTGTAAACAAAACAACACACAAACAGGAGCAAATATGCAAATGAACACGTCGCAACAGCGATGATGCCTCGTCACAAATCGAACAGTTAGGGTTAGGTGTGAAATGTGTTTCCTGCCGTATTCACCTCCACATGCTCCTGAGTCTTCCTGCCGGATGAGGTGATGCTAAATTTAGCCGCTAACTTATAATTAGACCCGGCTGTTTCAACCAAATGTAGACAAACGGAAAATCAGTGAACATGTGCAACCTGAGGGGTGATGTCATCATTCCCGTTGTACACATTTACAGAAGGATGCACAGAGACCGGAGTTTGTTCCAAAATGTGTGCATTGGAGGACATTTCTAAACCACACAGAGGAAAGTTCACTTTGCAAAAGTGGGCGGGATCTAACGCCACCATTTCTGCCGACACAGCATCTCCTGCACGGACACACGCGAGCTGACAGCCGTGACTCCATGAGCAGAACATGTGATGGGACCTCGGCGCCGCTCAGATATTCCTTCGTGCCACTTTGACGCCAAAGATAGAACCAAAAAAATAAAAAAATAAAAATGAGCAGCGTGTAGATTTCTAGTGAATTTATCGGTCCGAGAGACGACTGGAGAAAAAAACCTCTTCAAATATGTAGGACGGAACCTTTTGAAGCTCCATCCTCAATTAAATCGCTTAATATTTAAAGGAAGGAGGAGGGGTATTAGCATGATGGGCTGCGGGAGTCGGGCGTGTGGGCGGCGGCCCACGTGGGTAATAGCACGTCTGACAATAAACACCCAGCCTCCGCCTTCAACTCCACCTGCCCCGAGGGGCAGAAATCATCAGTATGCTGCGTTTTTATTAGACACCTCGACCCCCCCCCCTCCTCCCCCCCCAGTATGCTGCGTTTTTATTAGACACCTCGCCCCCCCCCCCCTCCTCCCCCACGCTGCATCTTTACCTCATGTCGTCTTTATTATTCAGTACTGTCGCGCAACACACTCGTA
Organism: Chascanopsetta lugubris; assembly: GCA_016785325.1. NCBI lineage: Eukaryota > Metazoa > Chordata > Actinopteri > Pleuronectiformes > Bothidae > Chascanopsetta > Chascanopsetta lugubris. The sequence goes on from JAFBJT010112378.1 coordinate 22,752, forward strand.
TTCACATTCAGATTTGTGGTTTTCACACATCTGTCCAAATTAAAGATCCCTTTCGTGGAGTGGTTTCCTTTGTGCGGTCATTTGCTCGCATTGTCCTGCGCGCTTTGTTCCACGGGCGTTTTTATTCACAGCCGAAACAAAGGGCGCTGATTAGAGCGGGAGCGGGACGGACATTCACACAAAAAGCGACACATTTTAGTGTGATTTCTTTCTCCTCTTCTTTTTTTCCCCCCATCACACAGCCATCGTTATCATTCGTTTGACCATTGCTGATTTGCTGGAGCACATTAGCCATGAGGCTGTGCCGCCATTAGAGGCAAAACCACTGCAGCTACGCATTTAGATGAGTGTTAGCCCCGAACTCAGGCCTGTGTGGCGTCACACTCTGTTACGACCCACGGACGATGTGTTTGTTTTTGTGATATATTTCCATTTGAAACAGATTTTGAATCTTGAATTTTGATTGTACTTCCTGTCTGAGCTGATGTTACTGTGATGGTCAGTGTGAGGGGCACTTCCAACACAGGGTGGGTTTGGTCGGTCTAGTTGAGGGGACGCGTGAGCCAGCTGGCCAATCAGAGCAGGCTGGGCTTTTCTGTGAGGGAGGGGTGGGGGGGGGGCAGGAGCTGGAGTGGTGGATGGTATGAGGGGACAGCTGCGTTAAGACCCCAGTGAATTCAAATACATGAACAACAGGGTTGATACAACTCTCCAATAAGATACTACTGGTTGTGTTTAAAGTGCTTTCACACAAATATTCTCCAAAGCAACACGATGTTCTAGTTTCAAGGGCTTCTGCCCACGGATGAAGGGCATATCTGAGTGAACGCATTTCAACATCTGACAATGGAAGACAACATTCCACATATGAAGAGAGAAATCTGGAGTACAAGAAAACCTGCAGCCACAAAATAAAGCGCAATCAAAGACAAAGACTCAGTATATACTTGGTATAACGTCAACGGCAAACCAAGTAACACATTTGCATAAAATACGTAGCACCGTTATATTTCTGGCATCGATCTCAAGTGGTGTCAAGTCACGTCACCGACCATCACGGCACTTTAGCCGCGGTTTAGCGTGAATGCTACACACCGCCGCTCGCCAGCGCCTCACCATCAACAGATGGTATTTACTCAAATGATAGAGGACAAATGAGGGCGAGGGCTGGACGCTTCCCTCCCGAGCCCCCTGGCAGACCACTCCAAAGCACAAATCCACCCAGACGCCAGGAGACACATTTGAATGCAGGGACGCTGGCGTGGATTCATCGGCGGCCAGAATCCGATGGCGACGACTTCTGATCGCCGAGTGAAAAGTTCGAGCTTCCTCGAAAAAGAATGGAAAGAAAAAAACCATGACCCGCTTTCTCCTCATTCCGTGATCTAAATAGAAAAGTACAAAGATCCAACCCTCGTCGGGCTCTGCGGCGCCCTAATTGCTTTGATTATGAACAATATGTTTCTCGATATTCCTCAGGAGGGGCGAGAGAGAGGGGGGGGTGGAAGGGGGGCAGGAGAAGGTCATCGCGAAAGCTTGTCTGCCAGGATGAGCCGCTTTGAAGTCGACCACCTCTGCCTGCCATTTCCTCTCACACGTGGCGGGAAAACCGAATTAGCAGAGCGTTGAGGAAGAGAAAGAAGAAAAGTTCAATCGTGAGAGGAAAATAGGCCGGCACTCAAATGTGACACCCTTTGTGATTTGCTTGCGCTGAATGGAGCTAAAATTTAGATAAGTGAGACGCTGGTTCCCGCTCGAGTGGCACAGTTTCAGCCCTGAGTTTAAAGATTCAATCACAGAATTAAAAAAAAAAATTTAAAAGGGACTTCCAGCCTCATTTCATCATCATTCGTCTCTAACATGTTAAAGCGGGGAAAAAATTCATCACGGTGTAACGCACAAAATGTCAAGAAAGAAAAGATGTTCCAGATATGAGGTCATTCCACTTACATTTCAATAAAGGCCTCCGTGACTAAGCTGTTTCTCCCCCTGAAATGGAATCAGCACTTTCCAAAATAAAACGGTAATTGCCGGGCTCATAATGAAAATGGATCCCTAATAGACATTTCTCATCAGCGCTCATACCTGCAGCCCAGCGTGCAATTACCTGCAGTGTTTACAAGCTATTTCCAGCATCATGGTTTGTCTTTTCACACACACACACACACACACACACACACACACACACACACACACACAGTAGGTACTTAAATGGTGGGAAAATGGGCAACTGAAACATTGTTTTTTATCAAAAGCAAAATGGCAGCCATAAATCATCACACGACACATTATCAACCTGATGTAGATACAGACGTTTACAGAGGAAAACCATACACCTGGAACTGCTACAAAATACCGCATATATTTTTCAGTTGGTGCAGATCTAAAGAGAACTTCCCGACTATTTCCTGAAATTAAGATCCTTGAATAATTCTCATAGAGATAAATGACAATGCTGACAACACTCGATGTTCTGATGTCGAGAAAACGGGAGGGAAAGCTTGGATCTTCACCAAATTTTAACCACGTCTTTCCAGATCTATGCCTCATCTGTCCACCGAGTTTGGTAGAAATTAGACGAGTAATATTTGAGTAATTATGTTCACAAACAAACAAATGTAACCAATATAACCCTTGTAGCTGAAGCAGCTAGAATGCGGAGCATCCACATCTTTGGTTACTCTCCGAGCACTTTCCCATTTTTTTCCACATCTCTGCAATTTTCTTTACCTTCTGTAATGGAACCTCACATCAAAGTGACCTGAAACAAAACGAACCCACAATGTCATTCGTAGCTACAGGGCTGAGTGGGAAGGTGTTCATTAATCCAATGTGGTGTGACATTAGTCCTTCAGGGAGCAGCATATATAGATACTTTTTCATCTGAAATTCAGTGGTATTCCCCTTTAACACAAAAGGAACAGGTGGGGGGGGGGGGAACTGCCATAACCGCTTCTATTGAAAAACTGTGAATGTGCCCAGGGTGATAATATTCTTATTAAATGTCAAACTGGCTTCACATTCATGGACATGGTTTCACATATATTAAGTCTCAAGGACTCCACGTGACAGACGGGAGCATCCAGTAACATGTATATGACGATGTTCATCATTTCTCTCTCAAATTCATACAGTCATAACATATCACAACGTTATTTTGTATTGAAAATAATGAAAGCTAATGGTCATCCAACCTTTGACCTGCAGGGGGAGCAAAGATGTTAGCAAATCCATCACCTGACCGTGCCTCAAAAAAAAAACCAAGGGGGCTGTTTCCAGAGGAATTAGAAAATCAAAAAACCCAAATATTTGCAAAATGGAAACTTTTTTTTATTTTCAAAAAAGCAACAGATTACACAGTTAACTTTCAGCAAATGCAATCCTAAACCGAAACTGTACTCACATTCGGGACTTTGAAAAAAACAAACAAAAAAAAACAAAGAAAGAAAAAAAATCAACGGAAAGACTCACATACTTACACACAATCTATCTATAATATACAAAAAAGAATACATAATAATAAATATTAAAATGGCCACGAGAGAGAAAAAAAGTCATCGAAAACAATCAATCAGCAAATGTAGGGAAAGTAGAAAGAAGACGGTGTGCCTTAAATGTCTTTTTTTGTCTTTTTCTTTTACAGTTTTTTACAAATTGTGCAAGATTTCATACTAAGGCTCTGGTCTTGAAGTGACTGTTGTCTGATCCACGCTGCACGCACACGCACACACACACGCGCACACACACACGCACACACACTCCCTGTGCTCTGAGCACTCTGTGGGGTGTAGCAAACCACTGCAGAATAAAAATGGGTTGCTCAGTGTTATGGCCTGCGACGCTCATGGGAGTGGACCAGCTGTTTTTTGTTTTGTTTTTTTTACGAAAAAAAAAATGGACATGCACTTTCACGTTGATGTGAAAAACCAAAATGAAACTCCCTTTGGATCTTAAAAAAAAAACAACAAAAAAATCAGGAATGAATGAAAAAAAAAATCAACCCGATTAATCAAGTAACATGACAATATCATAACCATTAAGGCAAGAACACCCGGAGTGGCATCAGCAATACTGTAACAATATGATAGTGTTTTAGGTACATGGATATGATGAAACATTTAACTACGTCTTCAATGTCTTTTTTAAGCACAAGGTCGTTATTAAAAGCATTTTTTTCCAAAATCCAAACATCATTTCATCGACTTTTTTTTCCTCGTTTTTTTCTTATGTAAAAGGTGATAAGAAAATAATAACGCCTGACACTAGAGGGACAGAATGGATTCGTTAAAACTACAAGAAAAATCGTTTCTAGTCTTTCCACTTCAAAACCACACACCGTAAACCCCGCCCCCTCCCACCACATCCTTGTCGTCATTGTTAAGCCCCTCCCACTGCCCTCCCGCCCAGCCCCGCCCCCCTCCTCTGGAAATGAAAAAAGAAAAAGCTCATCACTTACATTAAAACCATTTTATCCTCTTGTGGTGGTGTATTCCAACCAAGTTTTGCTCTACTTACAGCGGTTGTGTAGTCTGTTGCAAATTAAAGCATTCATTGTTTAGTTTTCAGGGGAAAAGCAACAGAAACCAAAGAAAGTTGTCCTTGCAACCGGCAACTGTGGACCAAAAACGGAAAAGCATCTTTACATCTTCTTTTTAGTGCAACTCTTTAAAATGTAAAACATTTCCAGTGATTCCTTGAGAGGTATCGTTTCTTTGTTTTGTTCGTTTTTTTCTTTTTCGTTTTTACACCTCACGGAACGACGCGTCCTCAAATTATCCCAAAGAAAGAGGTTTTGTTTTTCATTGTTCTCGTGAAATCTTTTTCGCGTTGTTTTTTATTTTTCATTTTTCCATTTTTTTTGCTTCTCTGCGTCGGCACGGCCTTCAAGCGGCGCGTCTGTTTACTAGAACATAAACACAAGGAGGGGGATCCGCTCAGACCTCTTGCGCCTTTCACGTTCCCTTCAGCCTCCATGTTTGATATATTTCACACTCCATCACTCCCGGCGGAGCCTCGTGATTGGTCGTCCGCCTTCCTCCTCTGGAGAAAAAGGCGGGGAGGGGGTGGGGTGCGGGTGGGGTGTGGGGGGGGTTTGCGGGGGATGGTGGTAAATGAGGGAAGAAAAAACTGGAGGATGAAGAGCCGAGCGATCGAGCCGGAGACGGACTGCGATGTGGAGCGGGACGGAGCCCACGTCAAGATCAATCAGGGAAATAGAGACACGGACGAGAAAACAACCCGCAGCCGAACCTTCATATAACGCAGTAGGGTTCCCGTGGTAACCTGGATTTTCTGCAGTAGAGGAGCGTGGTGCTGAAGCAGCGCCGCAGCTCCCGGTTGGAGAAGATGCAGATGAAAGGGTTGACCCCGGCCTGGGCAAAGCTCATCCACACGGCGGCCGTCAGGTAGCCCCCGGGGACCACGGGGCCCCTGGCGAACACCCGCCAGTAGCAGGCCACCAGATAGGGCCCCCACAGCGCCAGGAAGAAAAAGGTCATGATGTAGAACATCCTACTAATCCTCTTCTCCGTTTTGAACTCGTCCAGCACCAGGAGACGCCTGCGGCCCGCCGCGTTGCTGTTCTGCCGGATGCCCAGCAGGGTGGGGGGGGGGGGGCCGCGGCCGAACCCCGCCAACCAGTTGGCGGCCGCCTGCCCGCTGGCGCCCGGCCCGTGGAAGGTCCAGTTCTGGCTGACGGCGGGCATGAACGGGACGGGCTTCATCT
>JAFBJT010112379.1:2500-11754 GCA_016785325.1 Chascanopsetta lugubris
ACCAGGGGGTGACACACGGGTGCGAACCCTGTGGGAAAGTTCAGGAGATGTAGGACAGTCCTCGGGTGGGTGGTCATCTTCCTCCTCATCATCATCATCATCATCATCTTCCTCCTCATCATCATCATCAGCTTGTGTTCCACTGGTCCTCAGTCACTTGCTCGTGTGAGTGAACGTCTCTGCGAAAGTGCTTTTGCACCTTGATTCGTTCCCAAGATTAGTTTTACAGGCCCGCAAGGAAACGTGGAGACATGGCGCCAGGTAAACTGGAAACATGCAGTCTATGGGGCTGAGGCCCACACGCAACACACCCATGTTTCTGATTATGTGCAAGAGAACAAGCCCCTCATCAATCCAATAAGCGCTGAGGTTTTGGGAATTTTCTGCTGCTCAAAGCCCAAATCACCAATCCAGAAGTATTATGGTCTGACTTTCAAGACCATTCCAACTCCGCCTCCATCGACTCTAATGTGTTTAAGCGTTAAACGCGTCTGTTCTGACGTCTTTTGTCCATAAATCCCAGTTTTTAAGGGCCTCAAATGGAGACATTTGCAACGCTGCTGGTCCTCTTTAGTGACCTCGAGTGGTGAAGGTTGAACGTGGCAGCGTCTCTCCCTTTGCATAACGAACATTCTGCGGCTCTCGTCTTCGTGGAGGTTTGGCTTGTCCACTTTGGGTCACGGTACAAACACAACGGTGCAACACGGTGACCTATATTTACACGATGCCACATATTACCATCAAATCAGCATCATTTCTATTAAATGTGGAAATCCAAAGCTAAATGGAGCCAACGAGGACGTTACGTTGAATGTGGACAACCCATGTACCACCAGTAACACGAGCACCACGGTGACCCATTCTACAGAAATTCCCATATCAAGTAACCACTTCCTCCAGGATTGCGGCCATGTCGCTGACCCTAAAATGTCCATTTCACGGGGCGAGTGTGTGTGTGTGTGTCTGTGTTTTGAGGGTCTGTGGCCTATTGCTCCAGGGCGTCGGGCTCCGTTTGATCAAGCATGGACCCGCAATGTGATTGGAGCCTTTCAGTGTCAAAGTCATGGTCAGGGATCTCAGGGGGGGGGGTGGTCATTGCCGGTGTTTGGGGCAGGACGCACGTGTGACCCTCGGACCGTGGCCGGAGATACTTCCACACAAACAATCCGTGACTGCAACTTCACCAGAGAAGTGAAGTTGATCTTTCACAGAAGAACAAACCATTCTCTTCTTACTTTATTGACCCTTACGGGCACATATTTTTTTAAATTTTTTTTTGCATTCGCCTTTCTGCTTGGACGAGAGGTCAGGAGACGACGCAGAGCACGCTGCCCGAAGCCCATCCCAACGGAACGATTGTTTCGGAGACGTGTCAGCAGAGCTACGTGTTACCCAGGGCTGCAGATCAACACGCGCCCCCCCCCCCCCCCCCCCCCCCCCCCCCCCCCCCCCCCCCCCCCCACCCCCCCCCCCCCCCCCCCCCCCCCCGAATATCCATTTGAAGAAATAAATTCAGTCTCCTGTTTCCAGGCTAAAAGTGTTGTGTGGCTGTGTTTGTTTGCGAGAGGAAAAATAATATTAAAGATGACGCGCCGCCAGAGTTAGAAGCCCTCGGGGGGTTCGTGATGATCGGCAACAAGGAGCAGGCACTTTAAAAGAAATTGCGAGACGTCTTGCTCCGGAGTCGTTATTCACAGGAACACAGCACGAGACGCTGCCTCAGACCCATCATCAAATTAAATCATTGATTCATGAGAAGTCTGTCAATTACCACAAATTCCTGGCATTTAATTACTTAACAATTCGTTAATCGAGTCTAATGCTGCAACGGCTGCGATCTACACTCGGCGGCTCCGAGCGATAAATCCACTTAGGGTCCGCTGGAGATGCACGAGGAGCTTCCTGCTCTCGACGAATATGTTTTCATTTTAAAGGGCATTCTGAAATTGCCGTCCACATCGGCACTTTCACTCTGTAATCGCTCTTTCTGGCCGCCATCATGCAATTGATTGTCGGTATAACCAGGAAACGGATTGACTCGTTTTTCGCCAGTTGCTCGGCGACGGAAGCAACAATGGTGGAAAGTAAGACAAGAGATCTGTTTTCTTTGATTAGGTTTTTCAGTTTTTGTCTCCACTGCTCGTAGATGAACCGTGACCGATAATAGAAGTCTCGGCTGTTCCATTGTGACCAAACTTCTTCTCCTACGACTTAACCACTCACGTTAGTGCCATTGTGTTGTGAACTGACGCGTAAGCCTCATGATGCCAACTAGTGGATTGGTGGTGTAACTGCAACGGGACATTTGCACAACCATAGATACAGATGATGTCGTAGTTACGTGAGTTCAGAGAGGTTGAAGTTCTATAAGTTCTGTGGAGAAGCTAAACTCTAAAATCTTTGCAAGCACAGTCCTCAGAATCCAGTCCTTTAATTTAGTTTGCATTGTGGAGCTTTAAGAACCTTCGCGAAATTTGCTGTGCACGAGAGGTCGTCAAGGCCGAGCGCAATCCTGGCACCGGCAGAAAGTTACCAATTCGATCAAACGAAAAAAAAGAGAAAGAGAAAAGGGAGAAAAAAAAACAACTCTGTGTTTTTGACATCTCCAACAACCACTTTTAGTGAGCGGCTCGTTCATGCTCCGCTGTTCCCAAATCAACATTCAGACTTTTATTCAAGGTCGGGGGAATCTTTTTTTTATTTTATTTTTATTTTATTTTTTTGCTTACACGAGAAGAGACAGTGTTTTGCTGTCAGCCGCAGTAAAAGTCATCCAATCTGCTCAGTGCTGACGGGACACGACCACTCTGTTCTGCAGGCTGCACTGCTGCTTCCACATGACTCTCTACCGGCTCCATTGTTCCTGGAGAATTATGGGAAGTGGGAAGATGGAATCCAGGCAATGTGGAATTTTCTAGTTGCGTCTTCTGTCGTTGCGATGATTGTCCTGAGGATTTGCTGCTGTCTTACTTTTTATTTGATTTCAATCAAAATGCAGCTCGTGCTAAGACAAATGAATACATTCGCAAAACATTGCTTGAGGCGTGTTGGCATTGACAGTTGACTAAACTAATGATCAATTAATTAAGTCAAACTATCAAGATCGTACACCTCTGCCAAAGTCAATGTTCCAACTCGCCATGCTAATCCTGCTCTAAACTTAATGATTCATGAACCTGTTTTCAGTGGGTGGGTGGGTGGGTGGGGGGGGGGGGGGGGGGGGTTATGAAAGAAAATCCTGTACTTTTATTTTGAAGAGGATTTTTCATGCATTGGGGATGTCTCCTTAACAGTAGGTGGCGATGATGCCCCCTAACGCTAATATAGTAGACCAATAGTCATTTCACAGATAGAATGCCTATGCTTTTATTTTCAAAATAAAAGCGCACGATTTTTTTTTCCTTAAAGGTACAGTGTATACGATTTGGTGACCTCTAGTGATGCATGCTGCATATTGTATACATCACCCCCCCCCGCCCCCCCCACCCCCATCTGAACACGCAGGAGAACCCACGGTCGACCTCACTTGTCATTAAAACCCCAAAGGGTGTGTGAAATGCTGCACACTGCGCCTTTAACGGGAAATCCAGTGGCAAAGCCCGCTCAGACAAACCCGTTGCACTTGACGCGCTCGGGCGCTGTTTTACTGTAATGAGCGTAATGGCGTAACTTTGACTTTGCCGTGCAGGAGTGGGCGTCCACTGTGTCGGAAGTGCGCTGGTGTGACGGCAGCGAAAAAGACAAGGCTCCTCCGCTCCGACACCCGGGGCCTCGTGAGTCCTCGCTGACACGGTTCCACTGACCCCGGGTTCATGGCGCTCGCTCCACACCACTCACTCCAAGTGCTCTGTGCTCAGAGAGAGACACGGCCACTGATTATTGCCTCCAACGACATGTGTGTGTGTGTGTGTGTGTGTGCATAGGGATTTGAACCGGCAACACTCCCTCCCTGACCATTAAGGCGGCTCAGACCAGTCCCGTGTATTTGTCCATTGACCTCAATATGTGTAGACGGAGATAAAGGAGCAGAGAATAGACACGTTTAACAATGGTGTCTGGTGTCTAGTGGCGTTTCTGGGTGTGTGCGTGTGTGTGTACGCGTGTGTGTGTGTGTGTGTGTGTGTGTGTGTGCCCAAGGCAGTGCGGTACGTAACCTGACTGCAAGTCAAAAACTGGTTTGACTCATTTCCTGCTCAGCTTTGTCACTTCACAATACACACACACACGCACGCGCGCACACACACACACACACACACAATCGTATTTCCATTTGAAACCACTCCCACTCCCCTGTAGGTGAGTGGCCTCTCCCACCCATTGGCCACTCCTTAGCTCCAAGACACACATATTTAAATCCACACACACACACACACACACACACACACACACACACACACACACAAACACACACACTGACACATGACACTGTGTGTAATTACACTTGAGTGAATACTTGAACGAAGGTGAATTGATCAGTGGCCAAAATGACTCCTGTTCCAAATGAGTCCCATCACAAACATTTGTATCTTTGTATCATTAAACTCACACAAGGACACAACAACTATTTCTCTATTTCCATCTTTGACACACACACACACACTGTCTCGTTCATTGTCTCACACACACACACACACACACACACACACTCCTATAAAGTATTTCCCTGTTGTAAAGTGTAATAACAGCTGTCCTCGGGCCAGTTACAGCTATCGTAAAGAGACATCAACTCCCAAAACTCATTTACCACACACACACACACACACACACACACACACACACACACACACACACACACACACACACAAACTCTCTCTCTTTCTCTCTCTCACACACTGTGGACCTGGAGGGAGGAAGAGTGGAGGTCTCTGTCGCATTTATTTTGCCTTTTCTTTTCTCTCTCTCTCTCACTCTCTCTCTCTCTCTCTCTTTCTCTCTCTCTCTCTCTCTCAACTTAACGGCTGAAGGTGACAATGTACACCCCCCCCCCCTTTTCTTTTTTGTTTTTGGTGATTATATCTTTGTTTGAAAAGCCAGGTTTTAAAAAACACTTACCTGTCAGGGAGCTAAACAATATTTGCGATTGTTTTGGTTACTTACCAAACGACAACGACATACTGTGCATCTGAGGGTGGATGGACAGGCTGGGAATTGAACCAACAACCTTGTGCGTTGAAAGTCCATGCGCTGCCACTGACCAACATCTGGGTTTGGAAAACATACGTAGGCGTGGCTTCCAACCGTGATGTCATTGTTTTTGAGTGCAATGCTTCCATTCACATACAGTATGTGTCCTCCATGGTACATCACTCATACACTGTCCTGCAAAGTCATCGTTTTCATTTTGGGGGTCAGCGCCTTGCCCAAGGACACGCCGGTTTGCGAAACGGGAGGAGACACAGCCGCCCCGTAGACTATGACGGATGTTCCGATCTGCTCCTTTGCGTCATCATTTTATCCTTTCTTCCCAATAACTTTATCCGACTCAGGACTTTTTGTTTAAAAAAAACAACAAAAAAACACGTGAACATCTGGACACTCGTTCTATCGCAGACGACATCAGCAGCAGCGGCGGCGGCGGCGGCGGCGTCCGCCCAGATGTTCGCAATAAACACGACGTGACGTGAGAAAACTTGCGAGCGTTACATGTTTGCAAACGCCCGTCTGTGCAGGTGTAAGCAAAGCTAGCGCTAAGTGTCGGCGTAGCGGTCTCCGCGGGCGTAAACAAAGTTAGCGCTAGCGATAGCCGAGCGGTAAATATTTATTTCGTGTGGGGTTTTTCCAAGTCTTGGCTCGTGCAGCGGTATTTTTTTTCTCATGTGCTTCTTCATCCTCGCGTCTTCCTCTGCCGCGCCAGACGATCACAGAGAGGCGTAATGTATGTTCGGTCGGTCTCAGACAGCGTCGGAAAGACTCGGAGCTTTGCTAGCTGTCGAGCCCCCGCTCGCATGTTATTCTCACTTGTGCGCTATATTCCCTTCGTTTGGGTGTCTGATGATTTCCAGCGCTGTGTAATACGGCTCCTGTGTGTGTGTGTGTGTGTGTGTGTGTGTGTGTGTGTGCGAAAAGTAAATTTCCTCCCGGACAGTAAATGCTATCATTAGGTATCTTTTGTTGTTCGACAGAACTGTGTCACAACCGCCAGATAAAAGAGCTCCTTTGACACATTATTCTTCTCGTCTTTTTTTCCACATTTGATTTTTTTAGTGCTTTCAGAAGTCCCAGAAACATTTTTCCAATTGTTATTTTCAGCGCTTTGAAGTTAGATATTTTAGTTTTTCCCCCTTTTATTTTTTTTATTTTTTACCTGTGTGTGTGTGTGTTTATTTGTTTGCCCATCTCTTCTCTCTCTCTCTCTCTCTCTCGGCCTCTACAGTATTAGTGCTGTTTCAGGTCCTTTCTTTGTGTGTCACTGCAGAGAACTGCCTTTTCGGTGCCGACAGGCCGAACAACTGAAGTGCTTCTGCTGCACAAACACAGGACAGACTAAATCCAACCCGCCCGCTCGCCGGGTCATTAAATCAGTCAGCCGGCGTTTGAACCGGCGCGCTGGACAATTGGAGGAGTCAGCCGGGGCAGTTCAGTGTGTCACCAGCCCCCTGTGCTGACTTGCTAAGCTAGCTGCTTCACATTTAACCTGCTTGAAGCTCCACGATGGAATTCTAGGTGCAGCGGAAAACAAATAATGCCTTTAGGTGATCGGAAATTCATGAAAATGCCAGTATGTCATTGTTTTGTAATATTTTTTAGAGGTGACACAAAAAAAAAATCGTACACACTGCACCTTTAAAAGAGCAAACTCCCACCTGAACACCCGTCCAGCTCAAGTTGAGTCAAATAGCATGCTGCCAAGCTTTGAGTGACAGGCCCAAGTTGTATGCCTGCAGACAATGAAACAGAAGCTGCCATTGGTCAGTCTGAGCCAAAACAGCGTGTAACACGTCCAACTCAGACCACATACTCCCAACATTCATCATGTTACAGGGACCGTTCATGTAAAAGGAAAGTGACAGGCCAATACAATTAAATAGGAGGATCGGTGGATTTGAATGGGCCAATCGGGGGGGCTTGACAGCAGGCGGTTTGTGTCTGAGCCAATCGGGGCAGAGCTGAGGTTTTGGACTGGAAAGCAGGTCTGGTGTGGACGAGATAAGAGCAGAACAAACACACATTAAGCACCAACCAACCCCCACAGACACACAGACACGCGCGCACACACACACACACACACACACACACACACACACACACACACACACACACACACACACACACGGTAAGCGAGGCCAGATGGAGGAATGGGAGAGAGAGAAATTTAGGCAAAACAAAGGGGAATAAGAAAGTGAGGGGACACAACTGTGAGTCAACAGATGTTGCCGTTTCCTTGTGTCTGCGCCTCAACCAATACATACATGACCTCATACATGATATTGATCAGATGACCTCTCAATGCACACAACTGGAGCTGGAACTATCCAACCAGTTGCCAGTACGGATCAGAATGTGTTGACGATGATGTGGCGGACAGGTCGGAGGTTCAAAAACAGGAAATGACTCACTGATGCATGTTAATGGTCAAACTGACAAACAGTTGAGTTCTCTGTAGCGCCACGCGTCCAGTCGCTCGTCTCCTAACGACGCGGAAACGTGCGCGAGTAACGAAAAGCGATGACTCATCGCCGTCAGGTCTCTTTGGGAATGCCACAAAGAGCAAAATCAATGGGTTTTAGATTTGGCTCTTTAGCTCTGAGTCGTAGCGGGCTCGCCAAAGGGTCCGAACCCGGCCCGTGTGGTGACTTAGCAAAGTGTCAACGTCACAGAGAAGTAGATCGTTGCAGAAGTTGTTGTGCTATTGTGCTTGTGTGCGCCGAAACAAAGGGACAGTGTTGGAGCTGTTGTTGTTTATAGCTTGTTATGCTACGACATTACTGGTCCCGCCCACTTGAGATCCAATTGGGCCACTGGTCCACATCCCATCCCGCCAACTAGAGTCGTTGAAAGAGGTCAGGAAGGTTTTGAGTGATTCTGCAGTCGACAATAAAAGGTATCTAAAGGGAGCTCTGATGTTCCTCCTCCTCTGTTGTACTTTAAAAAGTCTTTCAAAAGTAGACCCTTTAAAATCGGGGGGGTGGGGGGTGGGGGGGCTCGTCGACCCTCCACCAAACACATCCCCACCGTCCACCAGCGATCCCTCTGACCCCGCTCCGCCCCGTACTGATCCCCCCCCCACACTCTCTCCGTCAGTGGGTCAGAAATCAAAGCCTTTACAGTAAAAAAAAAAACAAAACTCTGAAATGTTATTGCTTACAACTTATGAATTACGCATCACATCACCCCTCCGCCGCCCCCCCCCCCCCCCCCCCCCCCCCCCCCCCCCCCCCCGGGAGGGAGGAGATCACATCAGCCATTGAATATTAAACGTCCTCCCCTGGATTTTCCCCCCCACTTTGAGTCGCACGGCGGTTAAAGTTTCTGCGGGCCGGGCCGGCTGCAGCCAGTGACTCAGCACTTCTGAGGTCAAGTGTGCGCTGAAGGATGGCGGAGGAGTTGAGACTTGTTGTTGGGGGGGATTTGAGTTTAGAGGAAAATACCAGCTGCGCTCTCACTTCTGAGCCAAGTGCCGTATCGCGTCGAAGGGCTGGATAATTACTCCCCGCTGACTCATTGCCAGCGACACGCACCGACACGGGATCACATGGTTTATGGGTTTTGGTTGACGTTACAGGATACCAATGCCCCGAGTCACCTCCAGAACTTTTCCCCCCGGTTAGAGTGGAAGGAAAGAATAGCTGAGCTGTCTCTCAAAGGTGCGGCGTGTACGATTTGGTGACCTCTGGAGGTGAAGCTCTATCCATCAAGTCTTACACACTGCACCTTTTAAAGGCCTCTTTTTTTGTTTATAGTGTAACGCAAAAGGTTTCGGGGATTTTACATTTGTAATTCGATTTCTACAGATAGAAGTCAGGGAAATGTACCAAAATCTCTACACGTGGCACCTTTAAATGGACACCCACAGCGCCAGTCTGAAAGAGAAGGGAGAAGGGGGGGGGGTGGTAAACAGAGAGTAGTGGGGGAGGGAGGGGGGGGTGTGGATGGGTGGGTGGGTGAACAAACACACAAAATAGGCGGCGATGGTTCCCTGAGAACGAGCGAAATCCGACTCCCCCTGGGGGCTTATGGGTGAACTCATTCACAGACGCACGGAGGAAGGGGGGGGGGTGAAGAAGGGAGGCAGGGTGGGAGGATGAGGTGTATCC
>JAFBJT010112380.1:9863-21250 GCA_016785325.1 Chascanopsetta lugubris
CCCCCCCCCCCCCCCCCCCCCCCCCCCCGAGCATGCAGGAGAACCTGTGGTCGACTTCAGTTGTCATTACAACTCAAAAGATGCCTCTACTGTAAAAATACATGGCGGCCCCCATGGAGAGGACCCCCCCTCCTCATGTCACTATACACAGCCCCGTAGAGAGGAAAATCTTCTTGTGTAAATATACATGAATGGGCTCATTTAAGGGTAAAAAAATAAAAATAAACATGGAAAAAAACATACATACATACATTCATAAAACATTTAGGTGATTATAAATGAATGACAATGTCAGTTTGTAATTGTTTTGTGATATATTTTAGAAGTAAATCTAACACACTGCATCTTTAAAGGTCCGCCGTGTAAGATTTATGAAAAAGAGATTTATTCAGATATTTAGTGAAAAAAACTATGTGTTCAAGTGTAAAGGATCGCGATGTGCAGATGACCCTGAAATGACTTGAACACAAAGGGGGGGGGGGGGGGGGTGGCATGTCGTAACACCCTGTTCCTACGTAACTGAAAGCCTCCACAAGTTCCTCTACATGCTTGGAAAACAGTGTGAGGAGAGGGGCATGTAGCTGTTACATGCATCTTCACCACTTGATGTCACTCATTCCTACACACTGTACCTTTAACACCAACACGCAGATGTTCTTGCAGTGTGAAGGGTCTGTACTTGTACGGTCCTACCAAAGTCATCAACCGATGCACACACACACACGTTCACGCAGTGCACTTATGTGCAACACACACACACACACACACACGCACACACACTCCGCTGTCCGTGGAGTTCAGTGTCTTGCCCAAGGACACTTCAGTCGAGACTAGGGGGATGAGCTCTTGTTCCTCTGCTTAATGGACGACCCACTCTTCCCTCTACACCACCACTGTACATTTGCTACGCTGGTGGAAGACATAGTCAGATCTGCATGATGAACCAGTCTGACGGCTTTTACCTGATACATGGATGCAATACTTCTTCCTGAAACTCAGCTGACTATAAGAGGATAGATAGATAGATGGATGAATGGATGGATAGATAGATAGATAGATAGACACTTTATGGATATGAAAGATTTGGTGACATCTAGAGGTGGAGTTGTATGTTGTATCCATCACCTCACCCTCACCCTTCTAAGCCTGCAGGAGAACCTATGGTCGACTTCAGGTGTCATTCAAACTCAAAAGATGTTTAGTACGTGCACTTTTACTACTGTAAAAACACGGCGGCCCCCCACAGAGAGGACCCCCTCCTCAAGTAAATATACATCGATGGCCTCTTTTTAAGGGTAAATGAAAAAAGAAAAGTACGTAAATGTCTGTATGTAATTGTTTTGTCGTACTTTTGGAATTTATAAAAACGACAGAAATCTTGCACACTGCAAATCTTGAATGGACAACCCACTCTCCTCTACACCACCACTGCACATTTGGCAGCGGTGGTGGACGACATCAGATCTGAGTAAAAGCTCGACGAAGCAGTTTGGGCGCTTTCATCTAATACCATCGAAATGGCAGATACATGGATGCAATACTTGGTCCTGGAACTCGGTGGACTATAAGAATACGGACGCGTAGGGAGGTAAAGCAACTATAGTATGTCAATCCCGTTCATGTCTTCAGAAAAATATTTGTCCAATCACCTCTCCGTAAACAGGACGACTTGCGTCGCAGTCCAATGTGACTGTATCCGCTCCAGGGCCAAACCCGCCGTCCAGGCTTTGCTTTATCGATTCTGCTCATAAACGTGTCAGTGGGGGAAGCAGCGCAGACCCATAATGGAGAGACTGAACCACGTCATTCCTGCCAGTGACTCAATGTTTCTATGATATGTGTGTGGGTGTGTTTATGTGACATTTGTGCATGTATGTGTGTGTGTGTGTGTGTGTGTGTGTGTGTGTGTGTGTGTGTGTGTGTGTGTTGACACCATGTGTTATTCTCCCCCTGTGAATAACCAGCCTCCTCTGGGTGCAGCAGGCGGGTTCTATGTACGGAGCAGTCAGAGGTCACAGGCACCACTGCGTTGGTGATGCTGTTGTACAGGAAGACTTTCCAGTGTCTCTGTTGCTCAAACCTGTGGCAAGAAAAGCACTGTGGCATTTTGTGGAACAGTCTCGTGTTGCCAGTCTTCTTGAATTTTCAGTCTTAAAGATGCAGTGTGTACGATTCCTTCCAGTCTTTCTTTTCAAATCAGTTCCATCTGTAGAAACAGAATGACGAAACAAGTATATACCGACATTTTTAGAAATGTGTAATCACCTAACTGTATGACTTCATTCTTACATTTCCCCAAAAAGGGGCCTTTGACGTATATTGACATCAGGGGTCCTCCCCATGGGGGCCGCCATGTTTTTACAGGAGCCCAGAGTGAACTCACTAAACATCTTTTGAGCATTAATGACAACTGAGGGCCACCGTACGTTCTCCCGCATGCTCAAATGGGAGGGTTGAGGCGATGGACACAATACGCAGCTTCACCAAATCGTACACGCGGCTCCTTTAATACATTAAATGCACGGAGCGTCCTGTGAGTTCCATTGTGTTTTTGAACCCTGTTTCCACACTACATGCTGATTCATTTCAATTTGCATGCGAGGGGTTTGTAATGCATTTATAAAGATGTGAATGAATACAGCTTCCAAGGTAAATGGATGACTTTATCCAGCGGAATGTCACAGGGAGATTGTTGAAATGATGAGCCTGATGTTTTAGATGTTTTAGAAGTGGTTACAAGCGAGACGAAGGTCAGTGTGTGATTCGATGAATTCAAATGACTTTACCAACCCTTTTAGATCTTTTACCCACTGATGTGCACTGACCATGTGTGACGTTTTATGTTGTCATGTTTCAAACTCTTTCTCTGTGGCAGAACATCTCCCAGGGCTCTTTTTGTCTATCGGGTCTTAAAGGTGCAGTGCGTACCATTTCCCTCATTGTTTTCTCTTCAAAAGAATATGCCAAAACAATTATATACTGAGGGTGGCAGTGGCTCAGTGGTTAGAGCAGTCAGCTTAGGTTCGCATCCCACCCAGGCCCTGACACTCATACCCTGAAAAAAGGCCCTAGAAATACCCGGCGACCCAGAACACTGGATAGGTGGTAGAAGATGACATGACATGACAATTATATACTGACATTAGATGGACCTTATTCTTCCCCAAGTGGGGAGATTTCAAAATATATCATCTTTTCTGAATTTATAATCACCTGTTGTACCAGGTTGCCAATTGTACCTTTATACAGTACGTGCATATTTGTCCAACATTGTTTGTCTCTGCTTTTCACCCACAGAGAGCATCAAGAAGATCATCGATAAATCCTTCATCAAGTTCATTTGTGGAATAAAGCTCGACACCAAAAATGGGAAAACAGAGGACAGGATACTGGTGAGTGTCTTTTTCAGTCTTCTGTCTGAGGACCGGCGTCTGTCTCACCGTCACAAGGTGCTGCTGGTGTGGCAGAACACGTTATTCCTGCCTCATGAGCAGTGTGATGTCTGCCTCATGGATGTACACTTGTGTTTAATGTAAAGCCTGCAGCCGCATTTCGAAGTGGATCACTGCCACCGCGGTGATATCCATGACAGCAGAGGCAGGAGCTCTCCATGATTGAATGGTGAGAGTGGACGTCTCCTGTTCTCTGGTCATCTGCTGCTGCTGCTGGTGTCTCGGCAGAATGAATGTTGGATGGACAGTATCGGTGGGAGCGGCCGTGGATTTCTCTGTGTCTGTGTCTGTGTGGAGGAGCCGAGCAACTCGCGACTTCGTCCTCACTAATAATCCCATTTTTGTCACTTTTTATAGATTTTACGAAACAATCACATACTGACATTTTCATGAATTTGAATATGCGGGTCCTCACTACGGGGGCCGCCATGTTATTACAGTAGCCCATAGTGGGCGTCCTAAATATCTTTTCAGTTTTACAGCGAAAGTCGACCATGCTCAGGAGGGCGAGGGTGAGCGGTCGGATACAACATGCAACTTCAACTCTAGATGTCAGCAAATCTTGTACACTGCACCTTTAACGTGCTGCGCTAATTGTTTTGTAACATTTTTAGAAGTGACAAAAGTGACATCAGTCTTTAACAACTGTCTGATCCACTGACTCGGCAGAACTGACACCGATGCGCACGAAAGTGGTGACACCAGTCAGCACTGTCACATGACAATGCATGGAATGAGCAATATATCACTTATGACCATAATGTAGAAACCAATCTAAAGATGTGAAGTTCATTTTAGCCTCGTTATCGCAACCAGATGACAAACGTACAAACAGCGGTGGCGCTGGCGAACATCCAAGTGGCGTGATTGCGTCCAGGGGTGAAGCGCCGTATTGTGTCGCAGATGCGCGATGCTTACGTTACACCTCCGCGCAAGGATGAGGGCAGTGTTGTGATGGCTGCCGGTGGATGAACTCTGGGTTAGACAGAATCTGTGGCGGCGGCGGCTGTGGATTCCTCTGTGTGTCTGAGTCCCGCTGTGTGTGGAGGCGGTGGGGAGCGGAGCAGCCTTTGATTCAGGGGCGCTTTCATCAGAAAATATTGGACAGAGGTATAAAGTGTGCGCGGGTGAGTGAAGCTCAGCCAGAGATCTGGTCTAAAAAAAAAATGTCAAAAAAAAAAATGTCAAAAAAGGGTCTGGGGCAAAGAGCTTTCACAGAGCGGACCGGAAGTGAGACTGGACTCCGGATCGATGTCAGTGTTGGCAGCAGCAGAAACACACTTTGTGTGCGGCAGAGTTCATTCACACAGAGAGAATACACCGTATATACGCTATATTGATCGCGTGGTCCTTTTCAAACCATGTCGGTGTGAGGACGCTCGTCTTCGAAGCCCAGTGCTGCTTTGTTCGACACTGTTCAGAAGACTCACGGTTCGCCTCGCACCTCCCGCAATCTCCGCCTTCGACTTGGCAAAGCTCGACCGACGCTTCAAAGACCCATCGCGGGGCAAGGTCGGGCGGTTAGGAGAGTCTCTGCGTGTACAGACTCCCATGTTCACACACTTTGATATGTGTGTGTGTGTGTCCGCCAGAATCATCTTTCCCAATAATCTCTCTCCAATCCACGTCTCGTTTGCCGCTTCCTCTTTAAAAGCTGAACTGGAAAGCCAGAGTTCCTCATCCCTGCTGGGCGCTCGCAGGCGACAGGGAAATAGATTGGAGCTTGATCAAACGCCCCCCAGCTTAGAACTTTTTTTGGGGGGGGGGGGGGGGGGGGGGGGGGGGGTAGCTTAAATGTGTCGGAGGTTTTGTTTTGGTGTTTCACGGAGGGATCAGGGCGGGAATTAAGACGCTGAATGAGTCGTAGCATGTTTGGGGTAGTGATCCGTGGCTCTGCAGGTCACACCAACTCATCTCGCCCCCTCACAAAGGCCTCGCCCAAACCGTTAAACCGGAGGAGATTAGAATATGCGTCCTGTTCCAGCGCTCATGCATAATTACACGCCACAATAAGCACGACGTGGTGTGGTCGCTCTTTGATGTTGGGTGCTTGAACAAGTCTCCCTCGTTCCTGCTGCATCTCCTTGGTTTTACTCCCGTCGACTCCAACGCTCTCCATTGACCACCATCCGCAACGCAGCCTCATGTGTTCAACGTGAGGCTGCGAGATCATTTTGTGTGGCCGGCGAGAGCTGAAAAGGAATACGATTGTTAAGTCTAAAGCAAACATGGCCCGTGAACTCCAGTGAATTACACGATGCCACGTTTTATGCGTAGCAATATGTTCAGTGTGTTTTGCAGGTGTGTGGAAATGCATATACAATATTTGTAACTCAAATAAATATTGATATGATGATGATGAATAATCAAATATGAGGACAGTTATTTTGCGATGTGTTCCACGATTAAAACCGCAATGCTGGTGTGGCCCTCACTGAAAGTGAGTTTGATCGCCCTGCCGTCATCTGATGCAATGTGGTCATTCTTAATCCACTCCTATCGGAAGACATTCGAAGTGAGAGTCAGGTCCTCCCCTCCTCCCTCTCCCTCCATCTCACTCTCTCATTGTGAGTGACTGCGTCAGACGCCTCCCTCATTGTGCGGGTGTAAGTGGTTGTCATAGTGTGGCTCTGACAGGCCTGTTTCGAGCTCGTGTCTCCCAAACAACGCCACGATGGACTGGGGTGAGCTGTAATGTAACAAAGGGAGGGCGAGGGTGGGGGTGGGGGGGGGTCACAGGGTGGTGTGTTGTCCTCCAGAAGTATTTTGGTGAGGGCAGTCACGCAGAATGGAGTAAACGATTGGAGCCGACAGAGCAGAGGAGTTGAATAGAAAGAACAGAGGGCACTCGTCGTTGGCTGATGGAGAACGGTTAAAGGTGCAGTCTGTGCGATTTTGGGCCCCTTTTGTCACCTCTACAAATACTACAACCACAGAGGGTCACATAGGGCAAAATTGGATTTCAGGTGGGCCGGACCAGTAAAGTCACAGTATAATAGCCTCTCATTCATCTTCAAACCTTCTTCAAATAGTTCCCAATGTTTTAGTGCATAAAAGTACAATTGTCATTTTGATGAAAATACTCTGCATCAAAAGTTGAACTGGTTGATAAATAAGAATGTCTCTTTTAAATATAAGTGCACAGGTTTTTTTACGCTGTGCAAAATCATCCCAACCCATAAGTAAACAACAAACAACTATTTAAAGACACGGAACTCACTGAAGACGACTTGGAGCAGGGGTGTCAAACATCTAACGTATCTAGACTTACACTGGTCACACTCCAAGTCCTACTGGTGTTGTTGGGCATGGGATGAGGGGCCAACATTGTCTGTTGACTTTGCAAACAGCAACGGACCAATCCTGCTCGCTTGCACCTTATGTTAGGTTATTGGTTGATCAAGAAATTACATTTACTGTCTCAAAAGAAATGTCGATCTTCCAACTCGGTATTCCTCCATCCACAGGAGAGCCATTTGACTGTACGTTCACGATAGTCACAGTGTGCCGTGTTACACATAATCCGCAGGTGAAAATGTGATGTTTCAGCTCCAGCTGTTCAGTGGTGCATCCTGCTCACCAAGCGCGACGTCCCTCTCAGCATCAAATGTTCTTGTGCAGATGGTTTGACAAATAATGTTACCCACACTGTTTCACTCCCTGATATATCAGAACCAAATGTATGATATAGTATGTGACAATACCATAGAAACAAATGTTAATCCCCTGAGACCTGAGCTTTTGTTTGGTCTGTATTTTTTATTTCTCCTAGCTGTGTGAGACGAGTGGAGCCCAATGTGTAGAGGAACTCAACTTTGTCCGTGTACAAAGTAGTTTTTGCAAAAAATGGTGTCCTCATATGGGGACAGTTGGACCTGCACCTTTAAATACAAGAAGAGGTCTTTGGAAAGCGATCAGTCAAATGAGATATTTCGTTCGGGTGGTTCTTTCACTGCCTTTTCTTCAGTTTTACAATTCAAATTTGTCTCTAAGAATCAAATTATGCAGGGTTATGATTCACCGCGTACCGAGTTGGCCTGGTTGCAGGTTTAAGGCTTTGAAACATCAATGAATGAGAAATTGAATGCATTATGGGAAATTGACTTCCATTAGGCAGAGTCTTTCTGGAAGTGGGTGGTCACTGTTGCACTCTAATCTTTTGTACAAAATCTGTCAAAGCCATAATTCATCTGTCTCAGATTAAATATCTGATCCACTCCCCTGTTTGTCATCAGCAGAGGTATTGCAGCGCTAATGAAGGTACATCTTGAATTTGGAAGACTGTGATTGAAGTATTGCTGCGTACCATATGTTGTGTCTTTAATTGTTATTGTTTACTGAATTTAGAGATGAAGTCACTGCATTGTGAATTAATGAATCGTTTAAATTGAGTATGTGAATTATGTGATCATTGTTGATATATCTAGGCAAGTGACCATGTTCTTATTTGTTTGTTTTTTGCAGTGGTAGATTTGCGATACTCAGTTTTCCCAGAGATGGCGGTCTTACTTTTACTGATGATGACTAATGGCACTAATCACTAATGTGACTTCCTTTTTCCTGTAGAAGAAAACATGTCAACAAGAGAGTAGCGCTGCTCACATGTTGTTAATGACAAGCAATGTCAAACCTGCTTGTTTGGGCGTTATTCACTTGAAAGAGGTTGCGTTCAAGGCTTCAATACCATACTTTCTCTGCCGGAATGTTCGTCTTTGAATGATAAATGGCGTGTCTCTAACGTAAAGGGCTGGATCAATACGTGCTTTATGAGAGTACTCTCATTTTTCCTCTCATCATTCCCATGGAAACTCCTGGGACTATTTTCTCTGCATGGTCTCAATGTGACTGCGTGAACTTTGTCACAGTCACTTTGTTCCATCCCCTGTTTTTAGGTCCTGGTGACATGGCGTCTCTATTTCCTGGCTCCAAAGATTCCGGCCAAGGTAAGTCTTTTATTATTATTATTATCATTATTATTATTATTATTATTATTATCATTATGACACCCTGTAATTTAAGTACAATACGAAACACTCAAGTCACTTCCTGTCTGACGGAACTCTTTGAACCTTGTCGTCAACAGGTTGAATCCACATTTAACTTCCTGGAGATTCGAGCTCTGAATTCACATCCTGATCATCAGGTGAGTTTTCAGGTGAGGGGGGGGGGGGGGGGGGGCCCCCCCCCCCAGGGGGGGGGGGGGGGGGGGGGTCCCCCTCTACAGGGGCCGCCATGTTGGATGATGGATACAACATGCGACTTCATCTCTAGATGTCATCATATCTTACACACTGCACCTTTAAAAGAGCTAATGTGGCGTCCACGTGTCAACACTGAAAACAATATTTTACCGAAGCAGTCCTTTATATATACATAGAGAACAGGTCCTCCATGTTGCATCACTATGGTTTACTCAGGAGTATTCATTGATTATTGATTTCTCTCATATGCCCCGAATGGAAGGGTGAGGTGAAAGGTATTCATCTGTAACGCACAACTTCACCACAGGACGTTTGACGTTTGATGACAGAATCTTTCACTTACTCCAAGAGCAACAGTATAAAGATACGTTTAAAGATATTACTAGTAACATAGTGTAAGTAATAGCATTAAAGGCGCAGTGTGTAAAATTTGGTGAAATCTAGTGGCAAAGTTGCGTGTTGTATCCATCACCTCACCTTCACTCTTCTGAACATGCAGGAGAACCTATGGTCGACTTCAGTTGTCAATAAAACTCAAAAGATGTTTAGTATGTCCACTCTGGGCTACTGTAAAAACATGGTGGCCCCCGTAGAGAGGACCCGCTCCTCATGTAAATATACATCAATGGGCTCATTAAAGGGTAGTGGGAAGGACTAATACATTCAGGTGAGTATGGAAATGTCAGTATGTCTTTGTATCTTTTCTTGCAATAGAAGAGACAGAAACGACCAAAATCGTACACACTGCACCTTTTAAGATGAATTCATAAAATGATTACATTCGATTATCTTGAACTCTGTAAATTTAGTTTTGTTTAAATGGATTCGAACAAACAAATATTTTCCGAAGTCTGAGTGAAGGTGTTGCACTTGTGTAGTCTAAATCTAAATGTCATGTTGAGAATGTGCCTTTTTTTTTTTTCAAACCCCACCAATATTCTGTGCAGGTTCTCATCGACACTGACAAGTCCAGCTTCTCCCTGAGGTTTGAGTCACGGGAACATGTCAATCATGTGGTCAACCACATTAACTTTGCCCTCTCTCGAATATTCAACAACTCCATCTTTGCGTAAGTGTCAGCGTCTCATCTGCGGGAATCTGAATAAATGTTCCCTCATCTTGGGGCCTGTCGACTATCGGGAGCTTTAAAGAGCAGTGACCTTTATGGCTGCAATTATCAAAAGAGAAACGATTCTTCACAGCGTCTGTCTGTCTTTCATCTGCGCAGCCCGTCCATCTGTCACTCCGACAGTGACCTTTCTGAAGGCAGCAGGAAGTATTCGCCCAGCTCCGAGACTTCAGTGGAAAGCCAGAGGGCCTGTGGTAAAAGAGACGTCGTCTTCAAACATGGGAATCTGCTCACACACACACACCGACTGTCACACACAGAGGACGCACTCACACACACACACACACACACAGACACACACACGCCTCTTCCAGGGAGGAGGAAGGCGGCTGCCGCGCCTCACAAACGCTCGTCCAGATGTTCTTTTCAAAGTCGTACAAAGAAGCGACCGATCATTCAGACTAATGTCTTCTGTGTGCGAGTTCCTCTCTGTTGTCAGGAAGTAGCTGATTCTTCTTCTCCCCCTCCTCCCCCTCCTCCTCCCCCTCCCCCTCCCTCCCTTCTCACCCCGTGCCCGCCTCTCAGGAGGCTTCTCAGAGACCTACGCTGCTCTGTGCGACTATAATGGCATCAGCTGCAAGGAGGAAGTGCAGTGGGTAAGAGCGCCGGGACTGCGTCACTTCTGAGTGCTTTTGAGTGTTTGTGTGCCGCACGGAACACAGGGTACGGGCGGGAGGGCGGGGGTTGTTGCAAACACACTCACGTGCACTGTCGCACCCAGGACGTGGACACCATCTACCACTCGCAGGACAACCGAGAGTTCAACCTGCTGGACTTCAGTCACCTGGAGAGCAGGTGAGCCACCGCGCGCTGTATTTACCCCCAGCAGAAGGCGTCCGCTCGCTGACCCCGCGTCCGTGTCTGTTGGCAGGGATTTAGCGGTTATTGTGGCGTCCATGGCCTACAACACCTGGTTTACCAAACTGTACTGCAAAGACCTGCGCATCGTAAGTCTACACCTCTCCGAACTCACCCGAGACTCATCTGGTTTCTGTAAAGTGCCCCTGAAGCAAATTGTGGGCGAGTCCCTCGTCGCCGTCTTGCCCAATCCTGACCTCTCCTGGTCCCCGGTTCATTCAGAGATGCGCATAGCGGCGGAACACACACACACACAGAGCTGTGGGTGGGCCCGTGGTAGCGTCGCATCACCCCCTGCCAGGTCTGCCCGGCTGTCAGTCAAGAAGCCACGCCCCCCCCCGCCCCCCCCCCAAAAAAATAAATCAAATAAGAATAAGCAAGTTGGAAGATAATTCACCCACGTACAGTTTTTGATGTTCTGATTCGTACCAGGCTCGGAACTTATTTCATTCACCTCTAAAGTTGGTCATTTTTCACATGGGAGTCTATGGGGATTTGCTCCCTTTTGGAGTCTGCCCCCAGTGGCCACCCTACGGACTGCACGTTTTTTTTTTCACTTCCTATTGTGCTTCACCCGTCTGCACCAGAGGTTGCCCCTCGGCTGACACATACATATGTATGTGCAGCCCATACAAGAGTCGTATTAGGCATGTTTTTCATTTATTTGGTGGTGGTCTGCATATAAGAGGTGTTGGTAGTTGAAAATCCCTGTTATTCTCAACGGGGGGGGGGGGGGCGGGGGGGGGG
>JAFBJT010112381.1:2500-40007 GCA_016785325.1 Chascanopsetta lugubris
GAGCTCGGCTCGGTTTCACTGGAAGCTGTAAACACTCGTCACGTCGCCCGCCTCCTTCCTCCTGCAGGACAAAATGGACTTATCCGTCTCAGGCTCGTCCATCAGACACGCGTCACCTTGAAGAGCTGATCGTCACAAACGCCGCGCGGCGTTCGCTCCCACAGCTCATTTCTCACGCGACTTCCGCGCGAGAGCATCGGACGAACCAGTTCCATGTCTTTCCTTGAGCAGGTGCAGCGCGTACGATTGAGTGACATCAAGAGGTGAAGTCGCGTGTTGCATCCATCACCTCCCCCTCACCCTCCAGGGCGCGAAGGAGAACCCGTGGTCGACTTCAGTTCAAACTGGAATGATGCTTAGTACGTCCGCTTTTACGACGGGTAAAAAAAACATGGCGGCCCCCCGTAGAGAGGACCGCCGCTCCTCATCCAAACGTACATCACTGGGCTCATTTAAGGGTGATGGGTGATTTGGGTGATTCTAACTCCGTGATAATGAAGCAACGTGATCATTTCCAGACGTGTGGAGGTTCTCGGAACGAGACGTCTCCCTTAACGGCTCCACTGATCCCCCCTCAGCTGGCGTCAGCCTTGCCCCTGTGATCATACGGCCAGTTCCCCATTGACTTTCATCTGCGACGCCACCGCCTCCGGATGACGGGGACCGATGAACGTCGGCTTCCATCTCACCGCCGTTGATCCCTTGATTCTCGCCCGGCGCCGCCGTGCTGATGCAACGTAGGTGAGGCAGACTCAGCGAGGGTTACGGGAGGTTGTGGAGGAGGTTCCTCCTCGGGCTCTGGTGTTTGTCTCGTCTGCAGATGTTGTTCGAGGCGCAGACAGATGCTGACAACCCCTGCCCCCCCCCCCCCCCCCCGGGGGGTCTCCCACGCGTCCGCGGCGACGGCAGCATCAAAGCTCGGCTCATTAATGGGGACGAATTAATCATCCAGATGTGTCAGCGCCGCCACCGGAGGAAAGACGCGGAGTTGTTGGAGAGTAGAAGCGCAGGAAACGGGACAAATGAGGTGAAAGATTAAAGGTGCAGTGTGCGCCGTGTGGTGACATCCGGAGGTGACGGTGCACGTTGTATCATCACCTCGCCCTTATTCTTCTGAGCATGGAGGAGAGCCTGAGGTAGACCAAACTCAAAATGTGTTTAGTGTGTCCACTTTAACTAAACATGGCGGCCCCCATAGAGAGGACCCCCTCCTCATGAAAACATACTTGGCTCATTTCAGGGTGATGGAAAAAACGAAAAAAAAAACATCGAGGTGATTATAAATTCCTGAAATGATCAGTTTGTAATTGTTTTGTGATAGTAATAGAAGTGACAACACACGCTGCACCTTTAAAAGATCAAAGGATCACATACGTTTTCCCGTTCAACAACTTTCTCGCTCTCCTCTTTGTGCCCCCATGTTCAGACCCCCTCCTCTCAACCAGCTCCTTATTGATAGAATCACAATGAAGTATTTGGGGGTTTGATAAGTTCATAAATTATGCTCAGGCATTATCTTGGCCTTTTCAGGCATGCACAATCAATGCTTATGGCATGGCACCCTGTCTCAGATGCTGTGTTATTGTGCCTGTGTGTGTGTGTGTGTGTGTGTGTGTGTGTGTGTGTGTGTGTGTGTGTGTGGCGACACTTGGGGAAGAGCCAGGGGAGGAAGATGAAAGTGAGAGGTATCGCGCACATCCACCCCAGACAGTTGTTCATGAATATCAAAGAGCAGCTGTGTGAATGGAGGCAGGTTCTCTCATTATCTTATAGCGTCGGAACTCACTGCAATCAAACACTTTCATACACCCCCCAAACTTTACCTTTCAGACCATTCGCCTCCACAAAGTTTAATTAAACAATATCGATTGATCCGGAGAGCACCTCGTCAATACGAGTCAGAGAGGAGAGGCAGGAAAATGGGTTGTTTTTTGTGGCTAATATATCTTTTTAAAGGTGCAGTGTGTACGATTGTCACTTCTAAAAATATCACGAAACAATGACATACTGACATTTACATGAATTTATAATAATAACCAATTTTTTGTTTCCTTTTCCCTTTAAATGAGCCCATTAATGTATATTTACATGAGGAGAGGGTCCTCTCTGTGGGGGCCGCCATGTTTTTACAGTAGCCCAGAGTGGACATACAAAACATCTGTTGAGTTTTAATGACGACTGAAGTCACAGGTTCTCCTTCGTGCTCGGAAAGGTGAGGGTGAGGTGATGGATTCAACACGCAACTTCACCTCTAGACGTCACCAAATCTTACACACTGCACCTTTAAGGGTCATGGGAAAAAAATAGGTGATTATAAATTCATGAAAATGTTTTCGATGTAAACATTTTTTAGAAGTGAATTTTTTCTTTTTTGGACACGCTGCACCTTTAAATGTGTTCACAACATAGACGTGTTGGTCGTACATTTCACGCCAACTCCGCCTTTAGAAAAACAGCAGATAATCGATGGCGGAGAAGCCTCTCCTCGCCACTTGGTCTGCGCCTCCCTCCCCGCTGTCCTTTGCTCCGGCGAGCTATCGCCTAGGCAACGCATGAGAAAACAAGTAGTGCTCTTCAAGACTCAGACATTAGGGTCATCGCTAATCTGGGGTGGGAGGTGGAGCGGGGGCGGGTTCGCGATAGAATCACTTCAAATAGAGACAACGCGTAAGAGACGCGGTCGCCCGGTTGCCAGGAGGGACAATGGGACCCATTTGAATGAGAGGAAGCCTGAATCATGGAGGACCTTTTAAAATGTCTCCTTTTTTTCATTCTTGAAGAGGAAACATGGGGAAAACACAAGTTGTTTACATGGATGTGGAATCAAGTTGTTTGTGCGTGTGAGTCGGGCTCCGTCGCACCCTGACAACACAAATGAGGGAAAGTGGAGCCTGGTCTCGTCCGTTACTTCCTGTTTTCTGCCTGTGGCGCTTTGTGTCCTGCTTTGGGACGACCACACCTGCGTCACGTGCGGCGCAGACTCTTTGGGGGGAAGCCGGAGAAAATCCCTGCGGACTTTAAATGGCGGAACCTGTCCCGGCCTCCTCGGGTTTTAGTTTTGAGGTGCAGCGTGAACGATTTTTTCCACACTCATATCGGTCGAAAAAAACGATAAAACTGACATTTTACAAATGCATAATCACCTGAATGTGTGATGTACGCTTCACGTTACTCCAAAATGAGCCCTTTAAAGAGGCGTGTCCTCTCCTTGGGGGCCGCCATGTTTTTTACGGTCGCCTAAAGGGGACGTACTAAACATCCTCTGAGCTTTATTGGCAACAGAGAGCTACCACTGGTTCTCAAGTGCTCACAGGGAACGGGTGAGGTGAGGGACACAACATGCAACTTTGCCAATAGATGTCACCAAATCCTACACACTGCACCTTTAACAGGGGCTTGTAATCCACTTCCCACTCTCTAAAGTTGTTAAAGGTGCAGTTATTAGGTTTTAATGAGGACGAGTGGGGAAGTTGCATGTTGCTTCTGAAAACCTCTCACCTCATCCTTCCTTTCTTAGCAGGTGCGAGAGCCCACTCTTATCATTAGCACTCAAAAGGTGTTTTTCCATTTGCCCATTCAGGGCCACCGTACAGACATGGCAGCCTCCACGCAGGGGTGTCAAACTCACTTTAGTTCAGGGGCCACATACGCCCCAATTTGAAGGCGAGTGGGCCAGTGAATTCACAGCGCGATAACCTTTAAACAACAACTCCCAACGTTTCCCATTGTTTCGGAGTGAAAACGTATAATGTGAAAGAAAAATTGCGGTTCATGTTGATGCTGTAATTGTTTACATTTCGCAAAGTCATCTCCCGGGCTGGATCGGACCCTCCAGTGTGTTTGACAGCCCTGTTCTAAAGGAAGGACCCCTCCTCTAAAAAAAATCTAAATATAAAGGAACACATGTGGTAATGAAAATACACACATTCATTCATTCAGGTGATAATCAGTCAGTGTAATCATTACATTTGGTTTGAGGAGACTAAGATCGTATTTTAATTATATATATATATATATATTCTTTTCTTCTTTTTTCTTTCTGAAAATAATGTTGAGTAAAGATTTAACAATAACATGGGAGTTTGTTTGATGTCATCTGACATTTCCGGTGATGGCGACAAAACATTGTAACCACCCACTGCCCCTCGTCATCCTCATGTGGAAATGAAATCCCTCGTCCCGCCTTTCACCTTTGCTTTTATCTCTTTCGTAGTATTTTCTGTAACTAGGCAACAGACCGCAGAGTAGACGAGCAGCTTCCTGTTTACGCTGACACCCACGTAGATAGTGTTGTGAATGGTCATGTGAGGAGCATGTGGAACTAATGCGTGGCCGATGTGTGAATGTTCAAATGATAAGAGGCAAACAAACAACAAACAGGACACAGATCCACATCTCAGACACAAAGGGAGTGGTGAATAAAACAAAGACGCTAATTAGGAGAATTCATTTGGTCTGTGAGCTCATGTAAACCCTCGTCTTCATCTCCTGGATCTACACATTTAAAAACACTATTAGTCTTTGCCCCCAAAATAATGCAACACCTCCGGATCTCCGTGGGTCTTTGAGCTGGTCAAATAAAGGTGAAATAACAAATAAAGAATAAAATTCACTCTAGGCTGAGCACAGCCCTAAAATCTAAAAACATACACTTGTCCTTTGAACTCCTTGGTCGCGCCTCACTGAATCGCCACTTTCAATTAAATTCTGTCGCCTTCACCTCGGAAATGAAAACGTATTAGTCTGGATGAAGTCTTGCCTCCAATTAACCGAAACAGCTTGTCTATGGACTGAAAGAGTAGATGGGGGGGTGGGGGGGTGGGGGGGTGGGGGGCCCAGAGGAAACCAAGGTGCACGTTGATAATGATAAAGTTGCAAAATTCCTTTGGAATGGATTCATAGTTTTTAGATAATTAGTCATCGGTTTCAACTCCACGTTTCTTCCTCTCAGCCACAGACGACAGATTTGGGATGTTGCTGCCGAGACTCACCGAGCCTGTGCAGGAATATGTTTCCACTTGACCTTTTTTTAATGTTTCCATCTGATTTATGCTCAGAGTCACACCTGTAAGCGGCTCCTCTGTATAAAAGCCGATGGCTGCATAAAACAATGAAATGCATTAATATTAAATACTCGCAGAAGTAAAGTTAGGGAACAGACTCTGTGGCACTTTCCCCCACTTTTACTTTCATCCACCAGAATCACCAGCAGATGCTTTTTCATTGACTATTCATGATTTCTGCCGCTCCTTGTTCCGCCATTGTGATATGAACAGTAGGTGTCTCCCTAGAGACCACATCTGTTTGAATGGAGCATGTGGATATTGTTTCAGCGCTTTTCCGTAATGAGCTTTCTCCTGATGTTTGCCGAGCAGTCTGAACGCGCTCTGATCGTTCCTCCTCCATCCCCCCGCGGTACATTAGTGAACGAGACTTCAAATCAAACGGCACGGGTCTGTCTTCACGAGGCGTCAGGGTAAATCCTCAGAACCCGCACGTGTCGGAGCAGGAGCTGGAGCTGCAGGTCGAGTCCAAAAGCCTTCCAGAGGCATCTGTTGCGGAGTGGAATGGAGGAACGTCAACATGATGTGCTCTGGCTCTGTTGCATTTCGCTCTCACGGTCACATGAGACCTATTGGACTTGTTTTTGGGGGCGTGGCACATCGTAGAACACTGTCGTTTCCTCGCACTGTCCTCGGCTCCAGCTCCTGTTTTCACTCCCCCCTCCCTCCCTGAGACGCTCTGTCAAGCTCCCGCCCCTCCCTCAAAGAAAAGGCCAGACTGCTCTGTTTTGATTGGTCAGTTGCTCCCGTCACACACTGAGCGGCGCGGTGACGTCAGCTCTGACAGGAAGTGGCCGCAGCGCCCCCTACAGCTGCAAAACAGTGGTGGTTAACAACTAGGGAAAGGATTTCTGCGTGCGCTCAACACCCAGTATAAGAACGTGGAAAAAGCATAAAACCACTCCTTAAATTCACCACATGAATACATAATGAATTATAGATGTTCCTGCAGGGCACCAGTCTTTTTTTGTTGACTATCACAATCTTTAAATTCATGTTTGTCTTAAAAGAAGTTGGACTCAGATTTGATATGAACTTTTTAGGTACATTTTTTTTAACAAATGAACCAGGATTTGGTTGATTTTCATCAATAACAGATCACTCTTCCAACAGGTTGTGACATGTCGTAATTGGTCTCACTCTTGTCTCCCTCACTGGCTGATCAACAGTCAACATGTGGCAATTCATGTGGAGATAAGATGATTTAAAAAAAATTTATTATTAAAGAGAGACCTGATTCCAGAAATGTAAACAAAGGGCTGCAGGTGCAGAACAACGTGCTATTCCTGTAGGATTTGAAGATAAATCACAAAGTATCTGTGATCTGAAGGCTTCCGTTGTGTGAGATCACAGTTCTGTTGCTCCATCGTCTTTAGCATCATAAAACATTTACAGTTTTCAGGACATATCTTAGTTTCGAGGGAAACGAGAGGGAGACAGGGAGACGTTGAGCTGTGATGTGTCTGAGAACAAGGCCGACGCTCCGAACGATTCCGTCCAATCAGAGACGATCACTGTTCGAATGGGTTGAGTCTATTTCCTGCGTGAAGCCAAAAGACGCTGCAGCAGAGAAATCACTTACTAACCGTTGCGTGTTGGACACATCGTCTCTCCAGCAACCTTTCGCCAACATCACACGTAAACCTTCCACCTTCTTAAGTTGTTTGCGTAATGTACTTACTGTTTGTTCAGTTGTGTAATGTGTGTGTGTGTGAGTGTGTGTGTGTGTGTGTGTGTGTGTCATCAGCTTATCTGATGTACCTCAGCAGTCAGCAGCTTCACTGCTACTTATCTTCCGCTCCTTCTTTCCCCCTCTGCCGCCGAGGGAGGTTATAACGGAACACCAGCACCACTTCTGTCCTCTAACTCACACAGCCCCACTCCTTCACACTGTATATGAATACACACACACACTACACACGGTTTATATGTCAGTGATTGAATGTGCAAACAGAGGTTGAAGCCACGTGTTGAATAGTAATGTTGTGGATGATTGTAAATGGGTTGAGAATCGTTGGTTTACCACGAGAGATAATGTGTTTAACCTCTAACACACCTTGTGCTTAGTCGCTATTGGTTTCTTACGGTCACATTGACTTCGAGTGTGATCGTAACACACACACACACACACACAGGAAACATAAGCATTTCAAAATAAAAGCGTCGTGTTGCAATTTCGCCTCATGTATGAAACAGAGCGGTTTGAACTCGGCCTTGCGGGCCACATTGAACCAGTGTGCAGGTGGATTCTGGCCAGTTTTTCAGTTGAAGCTCAAAAGATTAAGAGTATGTCCAATATGGGCCACCGTAAAAACATGGCAGCCCCCCTGCAGGACCTGCCCCTGATGAAAATGTCCATTAAAAGGCTCGTTTTAGGGTCAAGTTAAAATAAAGTCAAAGTACATTCAGGTGATTATACATTCATGAAAATGTCAGTTCATCGTTTCTATCGACATATAGAAGAGACAGAAAATGACAAGAATCGTACACACTGTACCTTTAATCCATCACTGTCTGACTAGTTCTGGATAACCTGATTATAATGAGAAAAAATGTCATGTGACATTCGTGCATTCGTTACATACGTGTTGTTGTGGGTCATGATGCAATGGGGGGGGGGGGGGGCTGCATATATACTGATTTTATTTCAAAATAAAAGTAGGATGAAAATAATTAGAACATTTTGCACCTTCCAACACATTCATTTTGCTTTCCAGCCTTTGACAGACATGTGCTTTATTATGTGAGAACCATTTTCTCTGAGTGAACTCCGGCGCTCGGACAGAAGAAAAAGGTCAGCAGAATAAAGGTAGTTAGACAGTAAAAATAAAAACTCAGCGCTATGAAACATTTAGCCTCTCACGTGAAGCCGTAACAAGAGAAACGACTCTCTCTCAATCGGAATATGACCTGTACTTTATATTAGAAATTCAAGGGTTGTCATTATTGGCTGCAGGCGTCTGCAGTTCATTCAAATTCATCTTGTGCTGCGCTACAGTGTAATTGGGGTAAAGGGGAAAGCATCTGTGTTGCTTTGTCGTTCCATTCCTCAATGAAATCAGTTGCTGATGTTTTCATTCAGACTCTGAGCTGATTCATGTTTCAGGAAGTCTCACCCTGTTCTTTTGATCGTCCCTGTCACTCGTTTCCTAGGTAACGCAGTCTCTGCTGGATAACAGCGACACCATGAACCTCCGCAACCAGACCTTAGCCCGGACCCGTGACCCCTCGTGCACGGCTCACGGATCCTTCAACAACCAGGGAGGACACCTCATCGTGCCCAACTCGGGTAAAGGCACAATTCGACAGATCCTACGATCGTGATGTTTCCTGACAACTTTTACCATCAGGAATATGTTACGTTTGAGTTTCTTTTGAGCTAAATTAGCATTTCGTAACTACAGTTAATAGTAGGGGGTCTTCGTTCATCAAGTGTTCGAGCCCACGCAGTTTGTTCCGATCTTTTGAACTCATTTTCTGTATCATCATTTTCAATCAATGACAAAGCAAAAGCTGCGTTTCTCAATATTCTCTGGCAAATGTTTGAAAAGGGAAACTTTCAGTTCCAATGCTTAACCTTCTTCTTTGAATTCGAATTGAATTGAGGCTCCTTCGGCAATCGCTTCTCCGCGTCGTCTCGTGATGCATCCAGTCATCCTGCCGTTCCTCTGCGCAGATCCTCTCAGGCTCTGTCAGCTCGGACTCAGACGGCTCCGACTGCGTGTGAACTTTTTCCTCCAGAGATGTTGAGATGTGCGGCTGCTTCGCGCCAGGACGTCCGCCGAGACGCCTCTGAGCCATTTCCATCTTATCTGGGCTGTTTGCTTCAGGACGTCGTCCAGTTGGACGCTGAGCCCTCGGTCGGGTCTGAGACTCAGACAAAGTGTCGCTCTCTGCTCAGCTCCGTCCCTCAATCACAAGTGTTGAGAACCACCCCCACAGCCTGATGCTGCTGCCACCACCGTGCGTCAGTGTGGGGATGCAGGCACTGGGCAGATGATGAGTGGTGCCTGCTTTCCTCCAGACATGACTAGGCTTCAGAATTGAGGCCAAACAGTTCAAGCGTTGTTTCCGGGCCCGGGAATCTTGTTTCACACAGTCTGAGAGTGCGTCAGGTGCTTTGTAGCAAACTGCCTTTCACGAGTCACTGTCGCTGAAGATACTTTTGTCTGGCAATTCTGCCGTGAAGCTGAAATCAGTGGATGGTTCTCCTGTGGGATGCTTCCCCCTACTCAGTAGTCACTCCAGGAAGAGCCCTACAACTGATGAGGAGGAAAATTAAAGGTGCGGTGTGTACGATTTCGGACAAAATGGTAACATGTTGAACATTTCATGAATTTGTAATGTTTTTTCCCCATTACCCTTTAAATGAGCTGATTATTCCATATTTACACGAGGAGCGGGTCCTCCCTATGGGGGCCGCCATGTTTTTCATTACCCCAGGGAGGACGTGCTGAACATTTTTAATGACAGCTGAAGTTCACCACTGCTTCTCCTGCATGCTCAGAAGGGTGAGGGTCATGTGTGACTTCACCTCTAGAGGTCACCAAATCTTACGCATTGCACCTTTAATGTAGAAAATGTAGCTTTGGCAAAAATTTAGAACTTAGTACATCGTGGAAATCGTGTGAATAAACAGTTACTTCGTCCTAATGAGAAATATTATAGATTAAACATGATCGAGTCCATTGGGGGAAAAAGTGGAGCCATGAAATACGTGTGCAGCTTCTGCTACTCAGTCAAAGAATCAAAGGCCTTGTGATGTTCTCCAGCGTCCTGAGATTTAAAGGAAAGAAAAACTTTCACTCGATTTATGTCTGGGTTTAAAAGCGGCTGGTGAAAAGGATGAGTCACGCGAGTCGGGCTGTGATCTGTGGGCTCGTGATGGGAAGCAGCTCTCGCCGGCCGTAAAGCACCGCTGCACAATTCAACCCAGTGATGTATTTAAGAGAAAGTTTTACACCGGTTGCCTTTAACAGCGATCACTCAATAATGAATCACAGTGATAAAGCCATAATAGCCTTCAATAATTCATTTGTGCGCGGTGAAATTAATAAATCCACGCATGGAAAAACTCATTATTACTGCCTCTGTCCTTCCTGCTTCCCCCGTCGTCCCTGCAGGTGTGAGTTTGCTGGTTCCAGCGGGGGCCGTTCCTCATGGGCGGGTGTACGAGATGTATGTGACTGTGCACAGGAAGGACAGCTTGAGGTAAGTTTTCTCTCTATTCCCCTCACTTCTCTTCCCCGTGACTTTGTTTTTCCTCCCTTTCGTTCCCCGTCGTCCCCCTTTTCTTCTCTTCATCTCCGCGTCCCCCTGTGTGGCTTTCTGCGTCTTTGTTTTCCTTTGTCTCTTCTCTTCTCTCTCTCTCTGTTTCTGTCTCTCTCTCTCTCTCTCTCTCTCTCTCACGGAGAGCGGCTTCTAAGACCTGTTTGTATAGTTTCCTGGGGAGGCTTTCGCAGTGTGGCGCGGGCTCCGGATGCACGGAGAGGGGGGGTGGGGGGGTGGGGGGGATTATTATTCGTAGAGCACAGTTTATCCACGCACACCTTCTTATGGTGATTCACACAGCAGAGGTCACTTATTACCGAGAATTAAAGGAGATTTAAAGGGAATTGTCTCTACATGGGTAATTACCTATATTTAAGATTAAAATCTGTGCCATAATCCACATCATTTCCTTGGATTGCATCATCTATTCTCAGTCAGTGCCGTGATCCTAGTCTCATAACTTGTTTGGTAAATATTTGTGGATTTAATGTTGAATTCATTGAGCCTCGTTTGCACTCGATGCTATAGATCCAAACGGCAAACAATGAATCTGCGGAGCGGAATATTTCCCGCCGCGCTCCCAGTTTTGGACTTATTTACCTTTTCATACATATGTTTTAGATTTATGTCTTTGTGTATTCGCCTCATAGCCGCAGCACAATGGAGGAGAATCAATCTTGTTAGTTTCCACTGGATAATCCATTCGCTTTGCCATCAGCACTTTTCACAGGAACTACTTCTTCACAGGGAAATAGTTTGGGTGAATACTGTCGGCAGCGAGCTCTGTGCATCACACAATGTAACAAGGACACTATTTCTCAAGCCGCGCGTTTGCCTATGACTCTTTGAAACATCATTTTTCAATGCTGTCAGCACCACTAGCCAACTTCCATTTACCGGCACTGTATTGATTGGCGGTAGCGGCCATGCTCTTCAACAGTAGTCTTCAAAATCCCCAGCAGATCAAACCTGCAGTATCTGCTCTTGTTCTTTTACAAATCTGAGTGAAAAACTTTTAAAAGCAATCGCTTTTACGTATTTCACCCAGTGCATCTTTTGTAGCTGCTCCTCCATCGAGAGTGCTCAGTGAGAACGATGGCCCTGGCCATGTGCTACAGTATTTGTAGGACCTCCCCACTGTCCTCTGTCTCCTTTTCAGTCAATACCTGGATCACTGGAATCAAGTTGACCTGCCTCAACCGCAGCGCACGAGCCAGAATCATGCAGTTTAGCGCGTTAAGCTCTAACCCTCAGGTGTTTGTTCCCTGCATGCGCAGCATGAAAAAAAAAATCTATTGGCTCTATTTATGTACTGAAAATAAACATAACTTTATAAATCGATACTAGTGTAATTGATTAAGAAGCATCCTCGGCGCGTACGCTGAGTCACCGGGTTTGAATGGTATTGTTTTTATCCGTCAGCTCCTCATACCCATGTGAACCCTTCATGAGTCAATAATGAGCTCCAAGCGCCGGAATCGATAACACTGCTGAGGATTAGTGCCCCTCTGACACGAGGTGGGCCGAGAGAAAACGCTGCTCAGATTTAGATCCATGTTTAGATCCATGGGTGTGGACTCGGTCGATGAGTATCTCCTGTAACACGAGGTGAGGAAATGACTGGATAATACTGCTGGGATACCACCTCTCCTCAGTATATTCAGGTTTTGCATTTTAATTCATTAGCATATGTGAACGGATTTCTAGAAGAAAAAAAAAAAAATATATATATATATATCTATATAGTATCTCTGGTAGTTTTTCTGCACCACAGAGGAGCTGGAAGTGGTGAATGGCTTTAACCACAGCTTCCACTGCGTCTGTGGTATCTCACAGGTGAATCTCTGCCCAGTCGTCATTTCTTTTCTGCCCATGAGCTGTGAACTATTGACTCCGGCTGAGGCCTATCTGAAGCCCCGCTGACGGCACTAATAATCCTCTAACTGCGTTTGTGCCGCTGCGCTCCGCTCTGGTTTTGTTCCGTGATTTCCTTCGTCCGCTTGAAGCTTCAGTCCGACCCACTCTGGCATCCGCCCCTCCTTTTTTTCCAGTATGATCGGCCAGACGTCTCCGTATGTGAACATTATGATAGAGAAGCTACTGAGAGGCGGAATCAATATGGCTTTCTGCAGTTGCTCCTCACGCTAATTGGTAACGCTAGCAGCCCCCCCCCCCCCCCCGCTCTACTTCGGAGAATCATTTCACTGTGGTGTTATCTGTCCTTTACAGACCCCCGGTAGAAGACATTCAGACGGTGCTGAGCCCGGTGGTGAGCTGCGGGCCGCCAGGAGCCCTGCTGACCAGACCGGTCATCCTCACCATCCACCACTGTGCCGACAACGTCCACGAGGACTGGTTCATCCAGCTGAAGAACCAACTGGCCATGGGAGAATGGGAGGTGAGTGTATCGAGCAGCGCTTAGTCAGCGATGAGTAACGACGAGTCGTCCGTGCACAGCAAGCTAAATCAAGAGGTTCCTCAGGGTTCTGTGCTTGGCCCAGGCTTGTATGTGGTCAATGTGCTTCCATTAGGAAACGGAATGAGGCATTTCTCATTACATTAAATACAGGACATACATTACATGTCCATATGCACCAATCAGCCACGGCATTAAAGTAACAGCAACCAGTTATGGGGTTGAGGTGTGTCAGTGTTCCCAGCATGGCTCTCACAGCATGTTGTCACCCATCTGCTTCCATACATTATGAACTTCACCCTCAAGATTTGCCTACATTACACACACACACACACACACACACACACACACACACACACACACACACACACACGCAGTGCAGGAGAGATTGAGGTGAGGGAGACGAGGAGAAAGAGGAGAAGACATTTGGTAAACAGAATGTGCCTACAGCCTGGCAGACAAATAGGAGGTTGAAGACTCCTATCAGAAGCAATTTGTTATGCTGCTGCCATCGTCTCCTTCCCTCCTCTTTCTTCTCATGTTTCCATCCCTTCTTCCTCCCTCTCTGTTCCTCCTCCCATGTCTCTCAGCGTGAAGTCTCTACCTAAGCAATCTGTTATTCTGTGTGTGTGTGTGTGCATGCGTGTGTGTGTGTGTGTGTGTGTGTGTGTATCCTTGTGTGTGGTTGATAAGGCTGTCTTGCAGCATCACTGTGTCTACAAGGCCCCCGTATGCTGTCCTCTGTTGCTTATCACAGCTCAACACAATGTCTCTGCACAATTAGCCATGCATAAGATTGTGCATGTGAGTGTGCATGCGGACATGCGTGTGTGTGTGTGTGTGTGAGAGTGAGACATGCACAAAAGACAGTGGGAGCAGACTGGGCAAAGACGAGAGAAATGAAAAGTGGAATTCCATTTGTTTTTTTTCTCTTATTGCAGTGGAACATCCATTTCCTATCAGGAACTTTTTCTCAAACAGGGAGAGCGAGGTAATTGAATTCCCCTCACACCGGGGGGGGGGGGGGGGGGGGGGGGGGGGGGTGGCAGCCCGAGCCCCAGCCCCGGCTGTGATTACCAGTAATAACAGATTCATAGCATATTGCTTCCCTACCCCTTTGTATCGATTCAGCTCATCTGTAGGAACACAACTCTGCATGACCTGTGATTCAAAACTCAATATTTGTTTCCTATCAGGAACTTTTTCTCAAACAGGGAGAGCGAGGTAATTGAATTCCCCTCACACCGGGGTGGCGGGGGGGGGGGTGGCAGCCCCAGCCCCGGCTGTGATTACCAGTAATAACAGATTCATAGCATATTGCTTCCCTACCCCTTTGTATCGATTCAGCTCATCTGTAGGAACACAACTCTGCATGACCTGTGATTCAAAACTCAATATTTGTATCACACTTGCAGGTTGAACGCACAACGTCGGAGCTGAAGCGTGTTTGGCTGCGCGCGCGCAACGACGTGACTCACAATTCACGCGTGCAAACACAGATAGCAGCGCGATGAATTAAAGATTGGGGTCTCATATGAAAAGCCGTGCATCCTCCCCAAACACAAAGAGCCATATGGATTTATCATAATTCAGGCTGCGACAGAGAGAGAGGGAGGAACCCAATGAGCAGCAGCCAGATAATCACAGTGGGATTGGACACACTTCACAGACAACAACTCCCAACAAGTGCCATCGTTCTCCTAATGGACATCTTGATCTACTTTCAGGAGTCGGATGTGGAACCAGACATGCGTTTACATTTCAATTCCGCGTCTCACCGTGAATACACTCAATCTGCGGAATCCCACATCCCGGCGCTAGCTCCTCTGTGCGGTGATTTACCGGCGTGACACGAGAGGTTACGTGATGGTTTATAGTCTCATTGAAAGATATATATAGGTTTAGTGCAGCTCCTCGCGCACCCCTGCTGCCATTGCATCAGAAAAGACCTGCCGGTAATGGCAACGTAGTGCTGCATGAGGTATGAAGCACAACCTTGCTTACACAGGGTTTGTTTGCATTAGTGGAAATAGCTCCAGAGGAAGGTGTTAACAGACAGGAAGTGGATTAACGGCTGTACAATCCCCCGCAAAGCCGGCCTTCAAATAATGCAGGATTTAACAACAGTGCTCTGTGCAAACAAATAAAGGCATGTGTCAAACAAAGCGGCGAGAGCTACAAGATGACTTGGACGGTGGCGTCTCTTTGTAAATGTGGAATAATCGACTTTTTCACCGCATCATAATCTCATCAGCAACAACACCAAAACCACTCACTGTTTACTGGTGTTTCCATGCCGATCTGTGTATTTTGCTTTTGACTCAGTGAATCCATGGAAAATAGTTTAAACTAAAAAATAAGCTTTTAACTCGACAGCCAGAGTAAGGTCAGGTTCACATCCATTTGATCAACTGTTAACAACCAATTTTTGTTTCAAAAGTGCCCCTGCGGATTATTCATCTAGCTCCTATTGTGGTCACACACCGTTGAAACGCACAGTGTGTAGGTTTTGATGACATCTAGTGGTGAGGTTCAACCGCCACTGTGGAAACATGGTGGTCCAACATGGCAGCCTCCGTAGAGAGGAGCTGCTCCTGGTGTAAATACTACAAAGCGTCATTCTAGGGTAATGAAAACAACAATAAGCACATTAAATACATACATATTTTCTTAACGTATATCTAATGCAAATTCCTGAGAGACATCAACAACTGAAGAAAAATACTTTGTATGTTGTTAAAGTACTTGGTGAATTAAAGCTGTTTCTGATTCTGATTCTAATCAAAATATCATACACCAACGCATCATTATTTTTGTCTGGTAATTACAGATATTATAAGTCGCACCATTTATGCCAGTTGATCTTTTACATGACCTTGAAAGACTTCACCTCACTCAGATATTTCAAAATAAAAGCCCCCAGAGAATGACACTCAGCTCCCGGAGAGATTCTGTAAGTATGTCTCAGGATGGTTTGTCTCGCATAACACTCATACTCTTCCGTCTCCTCTCTGGAGATCAAGTGGAAAACCCTCCATCACCATTTGCCACTCAGCCACCCGTCCTGCACCCAGGCAGCGTGCGGCCCTCTGACACTCCACTAATGTGTGACTGTGTGTGTCTGTGTGATTCCCACAGGATGTGGTGGTGGTGGGAGAGGAAAACTTCACCACCCCCTGCTACGTGCAGATGGACTCGGAGGCCTGTCACATCTTGACAGAGACACTGGGGACTTACTGCCTGGTGGGCCAGTCCATCGGGAAGGCGGCCGCCAAGAGGCTCAAACTGGCCGTTTTTGGACCCGTCTCGTGCACAACGCTGGACTATCACATCAGGGTCTACTGTCTGGACGACACACAGGATGCACTCAAGGTAAAGCGCTGAGAGCCAAAAGCTTTCGTTGGCGAATTGGCGCCCACGCCCTCATAGTTTGTGGACGGGCATCGAACGCGGCGAGAAGTGTGCGATATCGATACCGCGTGTGGGATTTCTCTCTGGGACCGACCGCGCCCAATCCCTCGGTTGCTCGTTTGCATTTGAAATCAAGTGAAATGCTTGAAGAGCAATGAGAGTGGAGTTCCATCTCCTCTCGTGGAAATGATCTGAGCGGCAGTAAACAACGCAGGGTCAGGCAATGTCACGGTGGCGATGCTTCAAACTCGGAGCTCTGGAGGGCCCGTCGGACCGCCGGAGATTAGCGGCGGTAATTTATGCACGCAGCCATAAGTCAAGTGTCGGCGTGGCACGCAGCCATCGCACAAACATCCACGCGCTGCCGAGTTTGAACATTTCAAACAAACGATTGTGCCGTTGAAACCAAAGTTGAGAGGTGGACTTTTTAATGATGGAGACTTTGTGTAGTGTAATTGATTGGCTGGCGTCTCAAAGGGGAAGTCTGTATCTACGGTGGAGATGCCGCCGCCGCCGCCGCTCCTGCGGCTGCGGCTGCGTAGGAAGATGATGGGATGCAGGAATTGATTCTTTTGAAAAGGTTGTAGGAGGCATCAGAAGCCTCACTGATAACTTATTCATCCATCTGAAACCAAGCGTGTGTCTTTGCTCTAATTGTATTCACCTCACGAGCCGACGAATGTGTTTATCGGTGTGCATGTGCATAGATTGTGTACTGTGCCGTTTCATAGATCTCTCTTCCTGTGGAGGCTGAGCTCAATTTAAAAAGTATGAACCCGAATCCCGTCAGGCCTTTGTTTGGTTTGACTGAAATGAAACAGCAAAGTCAAATCAATGCTTCCTTTTATTCACGTATTGGACAAAGAGATCAAGCACAAACTACATCAACTTTACGTGAACCGACTCTTCTCTCGTTGCTTCTCCCCTCGTCGTCTGACTTTCACCGCAAACCTTCAGAAGAGCTGATTTGCGTGTTTGTGTGTTGAGAGGGAACACGTGGTGTTTGTGAAACAATTCTGTCACAGTTTGCCTCACGCACGCAC
Organism: Chascanopsetta lugubris; assembly: GCA_016785325.1. Classification (NCBI taxonomy): domain Eukaryota; kingdom Metazoa; phylum Chordata; class Actinopteri; order Pleuronectiformes; family Bothidae; genus Chascanopsetta; species Chascanopsetta lugubris. Next base: position 19,705 of record JAFBJT010112381.1, read on the forward strand.
ACGGTTGCTTTCATGAATAGAGAACTTAGCGACCTGGTAGTTTAAGGATTTGTCAAAACTTCTGAATCCTCCACTTCTCAGCCCAAGTAGAGCAGGTCATTTGTATTTTGTTCATAATAAGTAATAAGATGCATTGAGGTCGTCGTCAGTGGAAGTAATTTAATTTTACTGTCTCACGTTAAAGTTACACTTGGTTTCCTCACTTTCCACAACAGCGGCACTTTGATCTGTGCCGGGCTCGGTGTGGCGAGCAGAGCTCGGCTTCATTTAAACCCAGGGAATACACCTACTGAGATGTGCGATGATATCTGGATGAAAACTTTTGTGCTTCAAGTGTTTCATGGTCGCGTGGACTTCAAAGCAGCGTTCAGGAGATTCAGGAAGACGGCTCCGTGTGCAGTAATTACCAGATCAATGAAAGGATCCTCTCCTTCCCTCATGCTGAAGAACAAATGTTTCTCTGGGCCAGATTAAGGCAAAGCAAACTTTCAGACCTGATGGAGTTATTCCTTTTGTGTGTGTGTGTGTGTGTGTGTGTGTGTGTGTGTGTGTGTGTGTGTGTGTGTGCATGTAGGAGGTTCTGCAGATGGAGACCCAGATGGGGGGGAAGCTCCTGGATGAGCCAAAGACGCTGAACTTTAAAGACAGCACACACAACCTGAGACTGTCCATCCACGACGTGCCACACACACACTGGAAGAGCAAGCTCATCGCAAAGTATCAGGTGAGACGGACACGGCGGTGCACAGTAAACACAGAGCTGCACAGGAGCTGGTTCAACATACTCAGGTGACACAAAGAGATCTGTGATACATGTTTTGGCCACGAGTAAAATATTCTCAGAACTGTCCAGGTTTCTTTTGAAAAGAGTGAAACGCGGTGTCCTTGGTTTATGTTGGTTCATTGAGAAGATAAATCTTCATTTATTAACACGATTACATTTTGATGCAGAATGTCTTTTATTGGATTCACAACTGTACTTGTGCTTTTTTTGTACAAATGAAAAAGGAAACATTTGGAGTAGTTGTTGTTTACGGGTCATCGTAATGAATGAATCCTGATTCTACTGGTCCGGCCCCCTCGGGATCAAATGTGGCCCCTGAACTCAAGTGGCTTCGACGCGCCTGATTTCGAGGCTGCGGCTGTTCGGACACGTTTCGCTCGAGTTCTATAAACGTGGCAAGATATTTCGACTCAATACATTTGGTCACTAACAAATCCGGCGTGTCATCCGTGCGTGTGACTCCTCCAGGAGATCCCGTTCTACCAGGTGTGGAGCGGCGGCCAGAGATCTCTCCACTGCACCTTCACCCTGGAGAGACTGAGCCCGGCCACCTCGGAGCTCAGCTGCAAACTGTGTGTGCGGCAGGTGGAGGGCGAGGGACAGATCTTTCAGCTCAGCAACACGTTGGAGGAGGTGAGTTTGTCCAGGAGTCACGCGGCTGCGACCGAAACAAAGTGAAAAACAAATGCGTTCGCCAGAAGCGCTCAGAGGGCTGGAGGAGATCGACCCTGACGGCCGCGACAGAGGAGACTCGGCTTCTCCCTGGTTTGTGCGAACTTGTACATTCCTGCCGTGAACCATCCTGAAGTTTTCTCTCCGCCGGACTCTCAGGGTTCCTGCTGTGCTCCTGCCACTCTATTCAATCATTCATACCCGGGCCAGAGGGGTCACACAACACGCCAGGAATAACCCGTCTTTGATTCCACTCGGCCATGTAACCGCAGTCACAAATGAATGTGTTTGTGTGTGTGTGTGTGTGTGTGTGTGTGTGTGTGTGTGTGTCCACGTGTGAACAGTTTTGGTCGAAGGTCAGACGTTTCTCTCAGAAGGTCTCTGCTTTGAATTCGTCGACGGTTTTTATATTATAATTTATTTGGTGCAGCCCATGAACGGTTTTACAATTACAATTGTCATGGTAACGTGTTGTGCAAAGACGTTAGAGCTGATCCTCAAAACTCACTCAGTCTTGTTGTGCAGTAAAGTGAGTGATTGTCGAGCTCAGAACTGCCAGCTGAGTCGAACACAGTTTTAAAGTAAAGCAGATCTAGAACGTTTATTATTTCAGCTGAGGAACAGATGTCTCCCTGCATCCCTCGCTCTCCTGCAGCAGCAGCAGCAGCAGCACAGAGCTTTGGGCTGTAAATTGAGGCTAAGTAGCAGAATTGAGCAGGAAGTGAACGGCAGTGTGATGCCAATGACGTGCGCTCACTCCCGAGCCAATGACCTGGCATCATCTCATAGATATCAGCAACAACGCGTCAGAGTTCGGAGATGGCCGCTGATTGGCTGTGCGGTTGTGGTGACGTACTGAATGTGACAGGACTTTGACCCCACATCACTTCAATGACGAAGTTTGGGGCCATAAACAAACTGCCCCCCACCCCACCCCCCCAGCCCCCCTCTGTGTCGGCCGTAGAGGGTCCAATCATCTTCTCTGTCTCTGCAGGAGCTCCAGTGCATAGACACGTCCCTGATGGACCCTGCCAGTAACATCACCACCTTAGTGGGGCCCAACGCCTTCCGCATCCCCCTGTCCATCAGACAGAAGCTGTGCGGCAGTTTGGACGCTCCGCAGACCAGAGGCAATGACTGGAGGATGCTGGCCCACAAACTCAACCTGGACAGGTGAGACACACACACACACACACAGAAAAACACAAGTTTAAAGGACCAGTGTGGAAGATTTAGGTGAAATTATTTTCATTTTCATCTTCGTTTTGTTTTTTTGTTTTTTGAGGAGTAGATTGTCTCTATAGAGCCGTTTTTCTACCCTTTGGTTTTACAGCGTCGCACTAATGACTCGTAACCTTTTGAGTTTTAAAGACAACTTCGAGATACCTTGGCTTCTCCTACATAACTGTAGGAAAGGTAAGGTGAGCGGTGTTGGTCTGCGACATGCGACTTCACCACTAGAGGTCAGTACGACTAAATACTGTACCATGAATGTAGGTTAGGGTCCATGTAACAAACATGCATATATTTTACAGGTACACAAACACACACACACACACACACACAGCTCATCGGCTCGTCTTAGCTGAAAATCAAAGTCCGTCTTTATGAATTTAAAGGTGACTTACACCTTGAATCAGAAAGATACAGGGTATTTTGTTCATTACAATGAGTCAGATGCAAAACTGCTGGACGTCATTGCACCTAATCTGTGACGCTACTATTTTTAGTTTCCGTCAGATTCATTACATCCTTAAAATCACGTGTGTGTGTGTGTGTGTGTGTGTGTGTGTGTGTGTGTGGATGAGTCAGACCGACGCTTCATTTACCTGCAGCTCCTGAAGTAGAGGCAGACATGAAGAGGATAATTGGGCACAAGTGCACCTAATTGTCCCGTCTGGCAGTTGGCTCATGATGGCGTCTGTTAATGCGGGCGCCACCTATTCCCCATCAGCGAGTGAAAAATGGAAACTGAGCCAAATCGTTGTTTACGTCCACGTTTTCTGCTAAATGGTTCACTTCAGAGAGGAGTGTGATGAAATGAGCAGAAAGGGGAAAATGGCATCCTTTGTGCTGTCGGCTCCACCAACCGTCACACAGTGTGTGTCAGTTTGACTTCAAAGTGTGAGTCAGGCCTTGTCGTCATCACTTGTCACTTAACTTTCAGTAACGTTTCACACACACACACACACACACACACACACACACACACACACACACACACACACAGGAAGGTGGGTCTCAGCGAGCGAGTTCACAGAACAGCAGGATCCCCCTTAATCACACTCTGCAGACAGATGGAGCCTGAGACAGAGAGTGAGGACGATGCAGAGGAAGTCATGAAAAGGCTCCATTAGATGTTTTGATGTTTGGAATCAAATCTGCGCGAGGGCGAAATGACAGAGGCGCGGGGGCGCGGCACAGGCCTGTGGTTGTGTTTAAACAGCAGCACAATCACAGGATTTACTCAGGAACACAAAGTCCTTCTTCTTTGAATCCGGTGGGACTGAACATTCGATGGTTGTTTTTTTTCCCTTTCGAAAGCGGCGGTGAGATCTTTGCCACAGATGCTGATTGTTACACTCCTCTGCCACCACTTGACTGTCTGAGACTCTGATTCAAACCGATACCGGAAAACCAGTTCTCTCTGCGCAGCGCTGGGCACATTTAACGCAATTATTTGTTTTTTACTTATTTGTTTCAAACTGTTTGAAGGGAACTTGGACAACAGCAACCTTTAACCTTTGACATCATGTGCTCTTCAGGATGTAATCAACTGAATTCGATGATATTTCATTGGGACTGTGTCCATCTGTTATCTCGCGTTTTCAGGTATTTTTTAGCTTTTTAACAAACATCTATTTCATAATAAGAAGTGTTCACATTGCAGCAGTGTCCACGAGTCATACCTCATCTTCTTTTGTGTTTGTTTACATCGTAGTAGTTTGGTGCGTGCTCCATGTCTTCTTCTCTGTTTTCGGTGTATCTCTGCGGCAGCGTTACAGCGCCACTCAGGCCTGGCGGCTGTACTGCAGCCTTCTCAGTCGTTCTCATCTACGTTGTCTTTACGGATTTTTCTTTTTTCAAAACGACAAAGAAAACATTCGCCTCTATGTGGACACGGCCTTCATCCGACATGCAGACTGGCTCACGCGTTGGCCGAGTTGCCATGGTTACCTCTGTTCTCCAGTTAGCTGGCTAGCAGGCTCGGTCTCCGCTGGCCTCTACTCCCAAAGGCCCAATTTTCAAACCGTGAATGTGATGACTTGCAAAGTTGCTTGACTGAAACATCACGTCTTTAAAGCAGCTTTCAGATCTGCATCAAACTGCTGACATTTCCTGGAGGCAGAGCTTCACCCAGAGTTGATGTGCTCGTAAACAACATGATTCGAGCTTAGCAGCACAACTAGTATCTCACGTCAAGCTCCCAAATAAAGAACATTTGAATTTCTGGACCGCATCTTCTGGAAGTTCTGAGGAGCTCCGGTGTGAAAACAGAAACATCGGAGAAGAGTTGGACCTAAACCTTTTCGTCATGACCGTATTCACCACAGTTCATGTCCCACACCCTCCCTCTGATTTCCTCCAGGTACCTGAACTACTTTGCCACCAAGTCCAGCCCGACAGGTGTGATCCTGGACCTGTGGGAGGCCCAGCACTTCCCCGACGGGGATCTCAACGAACTGGCCGCCGTGCTGGAGGAGATGGGTCGCCACGACGGCAGCTTCGTCTCCATGACCACGGAACATTGACAAATTCGACCGGTTGCCGCGACAGTGACATAACTCTGAGGACGATTTTACACGAGACTTCTCTCCCGCCCGTGCCGGAGCGAAGGCGACGAGAGACTTTTGAAGGGAGCGAAAGTTGTTGCCATGGCGACTGAGCAGCAGTTAAATACCGCGGTAATTACAGCGACACGGCAACAGACAGGATGAGACAGAGACCTGGAACCATGTGCGTATCTTCATATGTGTGTTTGTGCCACGGTGCAGTGTCATGTGTGAGCGCAGAGAGGAGCCTACATACAAACACACACGTCTATCAGGAACACACACACACACACACACACACGCCTAAAAAAGACCTTGTCTTGTGTATCACCAGTTGTTCTCTTGCTGTTACTTTCTAGTGAACAAAGACGAGCAGAGAAAGGGGGAAAGAACGCGAGTGATGCACTGACCTTGGAAAAAATAACAACTCGATAGAACCACAAAGCCACAGAAACTAAACTGATTACCGGGGACTTGGGAGGAAAGACAGATTAAGGTAAGGGAGCGAGAGTGAGTTAGGGACTCTTTATTAAGATGAGGGTAAAAACAGAGAGGCGATAAACTGATTGGAAAGGGACAGGGAGAGGTGCGATGATGGAGGGAGCGGCAGGTGATCATCAGAGAGGTGGAGAGAGGGAGAGGAGAGCCTCTCCGGATGAGCCTTGGCTGTACGTGTCTGCCGGTACAGTTTATTTGTCTTTATATCGTTTCCTAGGGAACGCTCTATGTATTCTGCTGTCCATATGTGTGGATCATTACCTGCTAACGGAATTAGCCTCACGGAGACGTGACTGTCAATCAAACCGGGTCCTGACCAGGAGCGAGCCGCAGACCTGCCGACAGTCACAGAAAAATAGGAAAGGAAACGGATTCCCCGTCAAAGTGAATGCAGCTCAACCTGTCGTCTGCATCTCCCGCAGCTAATTCTTTGTGATTTGAAAACGAATCGTCCAAAGATGATACAAAGGAGCGTTGGGACCATGGATGAAAACAAGGAAAGGAGGAAGGGTTTTGTTTTGTTTTTTCTCTTATTTTATCGGGCACCTTAAAATGTCGATAGAAAACTGCCCCTCAGCGGCGCTGCTGCTGCTGCACCGCGCTGCTGCTGCTGCACCGCGCTGCTGCTGCTGCAGATTGTTGGTCGTCCAACAGCAGAGCTGCTGTGTGGTTTGTTGTGTTACCTTGAAAAATAAGTACATCTAATAGATACACCTCTACATTTCCCCCCTCAGGGATCAGTTTTTGTTTTTCACACATTCTGTCTCGAAACACCTGGACACCTTAAACCTCACCTTTACCCCTTCACAATAAAAGCCTTGTTTAAACAAGTGAATAGATTAGTAAAAAAAAACAACACAACACTGATTTTAATTAAAAAAAGGAAAGTAGCCTTTTTTCTCTCTCTCACAGTGTGTGATGACATTCTGTACAATCCTCCTCTTTTTCTTTAAAAAACAAACAAATCAACTCTTCATTGATGGCCCCAGAACTGCTTTGTCCCTGACGGATGAAAGAACATGCGACACGTTGGTTGTTTATCTTCGTCTCACACGCAGGATTATTACACAGAAGATAAACAGATCAATAAGTCAGGTAGGTTCAGGTATTTATTCAAACCGCACTATGTGTATTGTCGAGTACGCCCCTCTTCTTAAATCATGAAATCCTCAAAGTGTGTGACTTCACCCGGAACAGCTGAACCTGTTTGGTGCAGAGATGCAGAGAGATTCCACCCGTGTTTCTCTGAGTGAAGGTGTTTGTGATGAGGCGCTGCAGCTGCTCTCTGGTCAGGATCCAACAAAAAGGGAGAAGGAAAAAAAGGGACGAACAGAAGTGAGTTTCTACATCCGGTCATTTCCATAGTGTCACATGACCGTGAACTAAATACAGCTGATTTCACCTTTTACCATTTCATCCACCCGCATGTACTGATTTTACCATTTTTATTTACTTGAATATAGATATCAAGTCTACATATATATTTCCAGTGTCCTATCATCAGTCTGTCATCAGGCCTCAGTGAGCACCATCATGACATTGCTGGTCACTAGCACCACCCAGTGGCCTTTGAGGAATTACAAGCATTTCCTTTTCTTTTTGATCATCTGAAACATGTAAATACATAGTTATCACGTTCATCCTAATGCTCTCGTATTACCATATGTTACGTTTTCTCTGTGATCATTATCATTGTGTAAGTTACTATTCTTTTGTCATTTTAATGTGTTTATTTTTGTAGGTGCGGAGTGTGAGGGAGAGAATCGGTAACATATCAGTTAGTTTCTCAAACGTTCCGTCAGCAACTAACACTCCCGCTCGTTGTGTATTCGCTGAATCACCATGACGACAAAGGGGGCCGAGAAATAAAAGATTAAAAAATATATTTGTATTTTGAGGAATAGCATTGTGGACGGACACCGACACCCTAGACAATAATGTCTGATGAGGAGGTGTCAAGAAAAACCATTGTCTGACGGCCCCTAGGACACGAGCTCTGTTCACCATGTTATGGACGACGGGAGCATTTGCTTCATGTTCCGTGAGTAAAAGGGAGATGAGATATTTTAGTGGAGAGACGCCATATGAACATCAGGTATGTGTTGGATCGTGTGGAGGGAAGAGAGCGCATGTAAAGGTCAGATCCTCACCTGCCTGTGACACATTCTTCCTCCGCCCACACCAGAGCAGCAAACCTCGAGATGTTGACTTCCTTTTTTTTTTTTCTTCTTGTTCCTCCTTATTGATTTTTCTTCTTTCGTTGAGTTGCTCTGGATTGTGCGTCGAGTTCTGGTTTGGGACGGCCTTGATTCAGAACCAAATCGGACCGAGGGTGCGCGGTGAAATGACGGGAGTGGATGTTTAGTGTGTTTTCAAATGTACCTGCTGATGTCAGACGGGAGGAGATCAAGGGCAAACGTTTGTGAGGATAAAAAGCCTAAAAACATCAACTCATTCATTCAGATTTTAAAAAATAAATAATAATGAGAATAATAATCCAAAGGTAATCACAGTTTTATCGTCACCATGTCAGATTAACTCAAAGGTCAGAGGTGGAGAGGTCGGAGCGTTTGATGTTTGGGTTTTTCATTGTGCAAATGAAGAAAGTAATGTTTAAGATACGAAACTATGTAAAAATATTTTCTATCCACGGTGTGTACAGATGTGTACTGTCAGCTATATTTGGCAAATGTCAGAAATATAAAAAAGAGCAGTACCGTTAGATACTAGTTTGTATGTTTTTTTATTTAAGTTTCTTTCCTTTTTTGTAAACGCGGTGTCGACTATGCAAACTTGGCATTGGTGATCATGATAGAAGTCTATAACTAGAGCTGTTCTCGTCAGTGCATCTTTATTTTACTATCAGGAGTGACTTTGGTTCGGTTAGTGTGAGGTAGTGTTGGTCCATTTTAGCTAATTCTGGCACGCTTCATGAATCTTGCTCAATCTCGCTGAATGCTTGCCTCTCTATCTCCTCTAATTGTTTTCTGTACAAAGTGTAAGAAAGAATTTTTAAAACAATTAATAAATTATATTTATAAGCAATGCTGAAACCGCCTCTGGCCCTCGCTGGATCATTTCAACATGTGGCAGGGAAGTGCTTTTTCTCTGTGGCGGCGCCCCCCAGTGGTTGAGGGAGTTGTGTGTTTGGAGTTGAATTTGAGAGTTGAAGGTCAGAGGTGACGGTTTGAAGGTCACGTCGTTAAAATCTGATCATCCATGATGTGAGGTCAAGTTCATTCTGATGTTTGAAGAAAACCTCAAGGAAATCCTTTCAAATACAGTGCAAAGGTTCAATAGGAGTCACTGCCACTCTGACCTTTGACCTTACAAACCAGATTTTGGGTCCACATCCATCCAGGTCCTTTCAAATTCACTTCACATTTTTTCAGGGACTTCAGGATGACATCATTGTAGATTTTTTTAAAACTCTTTTTACCGCGACGTTTTAGGAACACCTCCATCTAATCCGTTCAGATTCGGTCCAAATCTTCACTTGGACTCTGAAATTGACTGGTTTGAATTTGAAGGTCAACGATCGAGGTCAATGACATTCCAGAACAGTTTGTTTGCCTTGTGAATGCAATGTTTTTTGAGCCATTGCAACAGATGGGGAACAGCAGAGGACGCACACAACAGTCGGGTGATCGACCTCTTTTTATACCGCTGGTTTTCGCACCTTAAACAATGACGATGTGTTGTGAAGGAGTAGAACACTCTGAAATGCAGTTTGTAAACCATGAATACCAAAGTATTGATTGGATGTACTCGTCTGTGTGAAATGTGTACTGATCTCAACACGTAGTGTGATGAGGAAGCCTGAAATGGGGGGCAGTGATAGAGAGGAGCCTCCCGGTGTCACTCTTTAACACGCTGTGTGTGGAGCTCGTAATGAGCCGCGCCACTTTGCTTTTAACAGAGAAAATATGAAGAGCGGCTCCGCAGAGCCACTCGTTAGTATTCGCTCCATCCACTCACCACAAACTGTGCATCAGCCGAGTGCGTGAGTGTGACGCTTTACCGTGGGAGCGTTGGACAGTTTGTTTTCTCCCCGTCCTTTTCACACAGACGGGAGGAACAGATGAAATGAGGCACAACGGAGACACGTGGATCACAAGGCGTCTGTGGAGGTGATGAGCCCTGATGGAGAGTCAGTGGACACCAGTGATCTTATGTCACATAAAGGCAGTATGGCTTCTTTTGACGAGCTTTAAATGTTTTTCAAAATGCTCTGAAATGATTTTCAAAAATGTTGTGATGAGTTGAAAAATGTTTGGTGCAGCCAGGACAAAGGTCATTGCTGTTGGTTTTTTTACTGTGACGGATGCAAAATGTGAGAAAACAAAAATGTGAAAAGCTGAAAAATTGGTCAATTGGATGATGTCAACGATGAAGATTTGAAAACTTTTGGTAACTGGGGTGAGTGTGAGGGGTTTCCAGGGATACCAGGGGCTTCACAGGGGTTGCTCCATTTCCACGGTGCGGTTTTTAGCATTATCCATGCTCAAATTAATGAATTAATTATCCAACATTGGTCAAAAACGTCATAGTATACTATGTCGTCCAAAATTGGTCAAAAACGTCATATTACCACATCCATCCAGCAATGTCGTCCAAAATTCTATGTCGTCCGAAATGAGTGAAAAACGTCATAATATAGTATGTTGTATGTCACTGGTGAAAAACCCGGTACTTCTTTAGGTCTCGCTCAGCCGAGGGTCCAAGCGAGCCGAGTCGGGCCGAGAGCCTGAGAGTGACGCATTCACTCGAATCAGAGCCGCCGTGTTTAAAGCTCGGCTGAATGGCGGCTTTGATTCTTGTGACTCAAAGCAAAGCAACGCTGTGGTGTGATGCAGAGGTGCGTCCAGGCCTTTCTGTGCCCCCCGTGAGTCTGCCAGCAGGTCTGAGGGGAGGGGCCGCGGTCTGGACTCCGTCAGAGTCTCTGGAGACCACCGAGGCTGCTGAGTGTTGTGAGACTTTCGGCATCTTTTTTTCTTCCCGTGCTTCACCCGAGGTTATAGGTCAGCCAAACTCATTCAGACAATTCTTATTGGTTTCCAATTTGTTTTCTTTGTTTTAGTGCAGAAAAAAATACAAGTACTTAGTATTAGTATAGTAAGTAATGCAAAGCATGAGGAATTTTCTTGCTACTACTTTGACTTTTATTGAAGATTTGCACTTAATGTCTTTTCTGTCCTTTCAACACTTGGTCACCACGTGTATGTTCGACACTCCCGTTCTAACTGTTCCCTTCGTGTAGTGGCCCCGTGTTCCTCCGTCTCCAACTATCTCCGACAGAGGCAGGTGAAGCCTCAGGTGAGTCGGTGGGTGAACTTCAGCCTCCTGTAAGTGCACATGAGCGCCAACAGATGGCAGCGTTCTACCTCGGCCCACCCCTCCACCGGCTTCGTCTCATCACCGCTACAAAGGAGACACAGAGGCCTGCGGAGCCTCCGGACACTTTCTTTGGACATAAACATTTTATTATTTTTTAACACATAGTCTCAAAGAGTTTGAGTTTTACATGAAAAATACACTTTTTTTTCCATCGACCGTCACAACTCCAAATAACAAGTCGAGCTTTTCTTCAGTGTCTACAAACTTTACCAGCGTAAACAAAACTTTTGAAGCCTCGAAATCTCATTTCCTGTCACATGGTGTCAGTCATTTTAACAACGAATTTTAAGGGTGACAAAAAAATAATAATAATAAAATAACGAGGTGCTTTCATCCAATGACAACATGAAGCCAGTAGTGGGGTGAGGGGAGGTGTGGGTGCTGCCTTTTCATGACTGTCCGTCCCTTCAGTTCTGTCCATCAGACCTTCATCTACAGGTAGGGAAGCTTTCACAGAAAGCAGTGACACATCATTCCACTCGCTGCTCCGTCGACTCTTCGTCTCCCTCTGCAGCTGCAGCGCCCGGTCAGAGGCTCCGGAGCCCGAGAACACAAACGTCTACGTCCTCTCTAATCTGAAATGAGACTGTCTCTTCTCCTCCGATCAAAGAGCAAGGCAGTGTAGCATGTGACCTGATTGCTTTTTCTCCTTTGTTTATGGGATGGCGTTGCAGAGTTCAGGGCGTCGGGATCCGATCCGCTAAGATCCAGCTATCTCCAAAAGTGATCTTTTTTTTTTTTTTAAGCTTCCTGTCCCGCCTCCGTCTCCCAGGAAGAAAAGGAAGGGGGAGGGGGGGAGGGGGGGGTTGTGCGTCGGCCTGAACCGGTGCCAGTGTGATTGTTAGTGCCCTTTCTATGTGTGTGTGTGTGTGTGTGTGTGTGAGTGTGTGTGTGAACACACACCTGGCAGCGGCTGCTCACAGCTTGATATCCTGTGACTCTGACATCTTGGCAAGTGTCTTTTTCACCCGCAGCGCCGTGAGGCGGGAGGCCGGATTGTGGGCCCAGCTCTCTGTCATCAGCTTCCCCATCTGTCTCAAACACTGCAGAGATACAGACTCGCGTCAGAGAGGGAGCTGTGATCCAGCCCCTTCATGTTTGTTTGTCCACAGGCCTCCACAGAAACCACCGAGCAGGTTTCCATGAGATTTGATGGAGGAACGGGACACAGACCAGGCCAGAGCTCATTAAACACTCATGAGGATGAATACATTAGACATTTACATACAAACTTCATATGTCATGATGCGGATCCTCTGTTTTACGTGAGCGATGTGTGCGACTTGGGCCAAAGCGATTTAACGCCAAGTGTTTACTGGTTGTTTGGACGGGGTTTTTACCTCATCGCTGGTCCATCGGTTCGGAAAGGACGGCCGTAGTCTCTTGATGCAAACCACTTCCCTCATGTCTTCATACGAAGGGTCGGTGGGGACCAACTCGTGGTACGGCAGCTGGTACTCCTCCAGGATCCCTGGGTTCAAGAGGAGACTTCAGAAAATCTGTCCCGACAAAGCGTACGGCCTTCGCTCGTGGCCGTGGTTTGTTGTTGTGCGACACTGACCTCCCGAGATGCAGCGGCGAGCGATCTCCCACAGAATGAGCCCGAAGCTGTACATGTCGGCCATGATGTACGACTGGAAGTGACTCCTGTTCAACGTCTCGTCCAGGACCTCGGGCGGCATGTATCGCTTCGTGCCCACTCTGGTGTTGGGAGGGATGTCCACCTCGTTGGTGTCACTGTGGGGTTTCCCAGAGGGTTTGAAATATCAGACGTGTCCCACCTGCGCGCGCCAGCGCTGGAAGAGCAGTCGGCGTCCGCACTCACCTGATGAACTTGACCGCCAGGCCCAGGTCGGCTATGCAGCAGGTCCCGTTCCTCTTCACCAGGATGTTCTTACTCTTCAGGTCCCGGTGGGCGATGGCGGGTTTGCCCTTGGTGCCGAAGATCTCGGTGTGGAGGTGACACAGGCCCGACACCGAGGAGTAGGCCAGTCGCAGCATGGCTTTGTTGTCCAGGGTGGTGGACTTCAGGTAGTCGTACAGAGAGCCGTTCTCGTGGTAGTCTGTGATCAGGTAGAGCTGCGTCCAGGAGCCCGTTCCTTTGATGTCGGCAGCTATGAAACCTGAGGGTGGGAGGGAGGGAGGGAGAGTGAAATGTGGAGAAGGAGGTGTGTAAACAGCGGCGAGCAGACGGGTGGCGGCCATGAGAGAGACGCACCCAGGATGTTCTCGTGTCTCATTAAGACGGTCTGGTAGATTTCCGTCTCTCTGAACCAACTGGCCTCCTCGGTGGTGAAGAAGACCTTCACTGCCACTTTCTCCCCCCTCCACCGGCCCATCCACACCTCCCCGTACCTCCCTTTGCCGATCTGCTTCACCATCTGGATCTGCTTGGCGATGGTTCTCTGGACCTGAGCGAAGACAGACGACGTGGACGGGTGTTCACGTACTAAAGGTTTCACACTCAGATGCAGTATTATCTGGCAGATCTGGAAATAGCGATAAGTAATTTATGGATGTTTGACAAAAGGCAGGGTGAAATATGATATAATAATATAAGTCGAGATGAACAATATACAATATTTTGTCAAATATTAAAAAACAAATACTGTCTTCAAATAAAACTTCTTCTAGTCTTTATCTACATGTCCAACTTTACAATTCTCCACAGATAATGACTCCGTGACCTTGACGGTGCATCCATGCGGCATCGTTTTGATTTGGACAGGTGCTTGGCTGTAATGTGGCTGTCTCACCAGTAGAGGGAGTCCTGAGCCAGAGCCAGAGCTTTGGGACTGTTCGATCAGGTCCTTCAGAGACTCTCCGGGAGGTATGTACGTTTCATCCTGCTCCAAACCGATGCTGTAGCGAGGCCGAGACTCCTGGCGCTTATACCTGTACACGAGCGCCGTTACTGTTACAATGAGTGACGTGTGCTTCCTTCATTCAAAGGAGGAATTCGGCCCTCGACTCAGGGTTCGGGTTGTGTGGGTGTAATTACCTGAAGTAGCAGAAGACGATGATGATGCCCAGGATGATGCAGCAAACAGTGACAGAGATCAACAAGGCCATGTGGTGGATCTTTCCATCGACATACACTGAGGGGGCGGGGTCAAAGAGCGCGGGCGACGGAGGGACGGAAGAGAAGGGAAAAGATGACGTGAAGAAATGTCTGACACGTTCAAGTCAAACACTGTTTTGCCAAATATCCAACGCCATGTAATGCATCTGTCAAACTGAACATTTGGATCATTCACCCCCCCGACATAAAAAAGCCAGAGCCCAAACTAAATAATAAAATAAATAGAATCAGAACGTAAACCTCCTGGTCGTGAGGTAATGGAGAGAATTACAACCCCCCCAAAAAAAAAAATTTAAAAAAAGAAAGCAGTGCCTCCTCACGCGTCACATGAAAGAAGCTGTGTGGGGAAAATCGAGTGCAAATCATATTTCACTCATCAATTTTTCATTTTCTTCTGCCACACTCTGGTTTCCCCCGAGGTCTGGGCCGACAATGAGGAGAACCCGACTCGACGACTCCGCCCCCTGATCCCCTGTGATTGGGTTTCAGATGGATGACTCTCCTGATTTCCCAGGGAATCTAAACTTACTATCTCGGCGATACACAAAAACGAGCCGCGCACACGGAGTATAGTGTTGTATTCTCCTGACGCCCGGCAGCTTTGGCGAGCTCGATGCGGGACCGTTTGACAGAGTGCGCCACCAATCCCCCCCCCCCCCCCCCCCCCCCCCCCCCCCCCCGCCCCCCCCCCCCCCCCCCGGCCCCTCCCCTCCCCCGCCCCTCCCACTTCAAAGGTCTTTGACTCTGACATTGTCCCCATATCTCCTCATCTCCAGTCCCGTGTGCTGCGACACCATCGGTCACAGTTCCTGGCCCCCTGTCTCCATCGCTGTCAGCGCGGCGCCGTCACTGTCACCTGCCAGCTGGGAGGGGAGGGGAGGGGAGGGGAGGCGCCCCCCCACCCCCCTCACGTGGCTCTACTGTTCCGGCCGGTTTCCCCGGGACGGAGGGAGATACACTTACGTGGAGGCTTGAGCGGCGGCAGCGTGGGATGGAGGTTCCGGTTGCAGTAGTCTTGGTCGGTGCAGCACTCCAGAGACTTCCTCTGGCGGGAGTTCCAGATGTCCTGCGCGACAGGAGGAGTCGGAGATCAGTCTCTGGGCTTTGACCTCATCGTCGGAGGTCAGTCGACTGTGACGGAGGCCCGAGCCGTTTCCTTGGACCGGGCTTCACTAAACTTCACACAGTCACTCGTCTCATCGCTGTCATTGAGCCACATTGGTGAATTATTCATGCGTCACTTGTTGGAAAACAAAAACATGGCGGAAAGCCATAAAAATGGATGACTCCCAGATGAATCTGAAATGAGGTGTGACCTTCACAGATCTATAGCTCACAGTTATAGCAAATGTGTCCAGTTCTTCTTAAGTAATCCATCTTAAAAACACGCAAACAAATACAAAAATGCCTAAATTATAGATGTGGTAAATATGAGGAAATGAGCTGTTCCCTACTTGACGTTGCAGTTTATATAAAAGAAGGGGCGGAGATCTTTCATTTAGTTTTAGAAAACTCGGATTTTCACATTTGTCACATGTAAATTTGTTCACAACTGATAAATCGAGTGAAATTCAAATCACCGACTCACCCGGCACTGAAACTGCGACCCGACCAGCCCCAGGCAGCCTGCAGTCTGCACCGGTACCCCCCCCTCCTCCTCCACCATGGTGAAACAGTAACCATCGGTCCTGCAAAGCAAGGTTCACTTAAAGCAGCCAATCAAATGTGTGCATTCATCTGAGCGGAGCTGAAGGGTGATACGTTCAAACGTTCAGAGGTGGGGAAGCAACGAGCGTTATCAGAAAAATCAGTCTGGGAAACGCAAACTATCTGATGGGACGAAAAAATAAAATTAAAATAAAAGCTGAATTGACTTTTGCCCTGCAGAGTTACTCAGGCTAATGCTCGGAATTTAGCTTCAATGTCCAATATACGCACTGAAGTGAAGCACTCGTTCGAAGCTCTACGACACGTGGAGGTAATTGTTCACGTGTGTCGACGCACAGTCAAATAAGAACGAACAATGAACCCTATATCAGGACCGGAGCAGAGTGAGAGCCTATAGTCACTTAATGTGGGCGCGCTGACCTGCAGGTGAAGTTGGTGGAATCCTCGGGGCAGTGGTGATAGCAGTGACACCACAGCAGCCTCTGGGAGGACAGAGAGGGGGCGCTGCTGCCTCCCGCCTCCTTCCCACCCTCCAACGCCTCCTTACTGGATGATCTCAGCAGCATGTTGTCCAAGATGTTGCCTGAGAGGGAGAGAGAAGAGGAGAGTGACATCAGATCACTGTGATCAGGGAGGAGCTGGACGGAGGCCTGGCGTTGACTGAAGTCACGTGGAGGGAGGAGATGCCAAGTCGTGTCTTTAGAGCGTTCGAACACACTGCGCGTACACACCGACACGTCCACATCTCTGCTTTGTCCCGACGGACGAGCCTCAGCTGCTGGAACACGAGCTCGTGTTCTGTCACCGTTGGTCCTGTTTTGGTCCAAGTCATTAAAGAAAAGGTTGTTTTGATCAGGATTACTTTGAAATACGGATCACGGAGCTGATTTAGCGAATCCTTTATTCGTTGTTAATTTAAATTCAGGGTGTAAAGGTTTAAAATACAGATTCTCATGAATCAGTTCTTCTGATCAGAGTCAGTATCTGCTCTCAAAGATCGATTTTTTTTTTATCCAGCAAAAAATGCAGGACTAGTGTTGGATCCGATTGAACAGATTTAAAGGTGTTTCCACAGCAACTTTAGCCGAGGTGTGTGAGTCTAAGAGTTCACCACTAGGCGGAGAGACACCACTCGGTTGCCTTCTCAGCGGACTGCGTGGTCCTAAAGTGGTAACTCTCTTTTGTTTCTTGCACAGATGCGCCATGATGGATCGATGGCGCACTTCATGTGGTTCTGCCTCGGCTCCGTGAGCCCCGACTCCATCAGCATGCACCTGCAGCTCCGCCACTTCCCTCGGGGCAGAAGTTTAATATCTCCACTTCCCGCTCCTCTGCTGCGCCGCCGCCGCCGCACGCTCGCTGGGAGTGACGAGGTTAGAGCCAAGACGGCGAATATCTAACTCCACATTTACATGACAAATCGTTCCCACATGAGCTGGCTGACTGCGCCGAAACATGATCCCACTCTCTGCGGTGGAACGGACATCGACTCTGCTGAATGATAATAAAAGAAGGGACGTTCGACCGTGTGGATTTCGCAGAGAGGCCGAGGAAAAATATGAAACATGTATAAAAACAATCTCGGCTCCACAACACCTGACAGTCTGAAATCTGTTCCCGCGCGGCAGATGTTATTTTTTTGGTTCTTTTTGTTTTTTTTTTGTAACGCTCCCAGGAAGTGGAAGCGAGCGCTCGTGCGCCCCGGTGATCCCATTTCAAAAGGGCACCTGTTTGTCACTGGAGGGAGGAAAAAGCGGATCACGGAAGTGTCTTTTCTTCATGGCTTTTTAGATTTTCATTCATTCCGCCGTGATCATTCAGACCAGATGCTCGACAGCTGCGAGCAGAGAGCGTCCAAAATAAGCACGAGTCCTTCCTCTCTGTGAAAAGGAGAAAAAAAACTACACGCTGATACTGAATCTGTTCACCTCCTTTTTCAACCTGCCGTTCCCCGACTCGACTTCTCGCAGGCAGACTCTTTCCGCCCCCTTGGAAAAAAAACAACCCATGTGCACAATAGACAACATGTGTCAAACTCATAATGCATGAGACGATGCTTGTATCGCTCTCTGCAAATGTTCACTTGACTCGTGTTGAAAGAGACGCACACAAGTGATTGATATAAACCTCCTCAGGAATGTGAGGCACGATAACTGCATCTGCTCGTCACATTACTCCGACATAGTGAACATTCTTATGCCGCAACATGGACGGTCAAATACGACTGATGTACGGCGCCATGTTTGCATCACGCACATGGGGAGTGTTCGGGTGTTTAAAGTAGAATGATGGATGTGCAAATGGAATAGAAGCATCTCATACACTCTTTTATCTGCTAAAGTATGTGAGATGTCACACAGTGAAAACCTGTACAAACGTAGGGCCCGCGGGCCAGAACCGGCCCACCAGAGGGTCCGAGCCGGCCCGCCGCTTTAAGGATTCGTTTGAACACACACGTACCTCATGAAAACAGCATGAGTTACATCTGTTTCCTGACACACTGAGGTAATGTCCTTTGCTGGGCTGAGGTCAATATAGTAAATAGAGATTTTCTAAGAACACAGCACAAAGTAAAGATGATCAAACTTCAACGAAGAAGATGAAGAATAAATTGATTGAGTGGACTAGGTCGTCATTTAGTGGTGCGCACTAGGTGGCGCACTTGGTGTCCTCCATGCCTCCAATTCTCTCAGTAAATCCAATCAAATTTCGACGCACTGTACCTTTAACAGTCTCCGTCTCCGCTCTGAACACCACGCTGGATCAGATGGAAACTTGGAAACGTGCTGTGTATTTCCAGGGTGGTTATGCGCTGTCAGTCAAATGTAAGATAATGGGTGGTATCTTCTCTTTCATCTGAGCTCAGCTGTCTTTCACCAAACATCAAAGGACTTCCTGTGGGGGATGAACGCTTAAGGTTCACTAATGTACAAATACACACACACACATGCATACACGTGCAAGCGCACGCACACACACACACACACACACACACACAAATGTGCACGTGCGTAATAAAACTCTGTTTCTCAGACTCGTGCACTTTGTAGGGCATTTGCTGGAGCACTAGGTATTGTCATTGAGTAGTGCAGTTTGGCTAGGAGATTTGGTTGTGAACTTGGTAGAGCACTAGAACCTGGTAGTGCGCACTTGATAGTGTACACTGGGTAGTCATTTGGTGTAGCACTATCGAATGCACTTGGACTAGGTAGTGCACACTAGACAAAGTAGTAGTAAAGTAGTAAATTGGTATTATACTCACTATGTCATTTCATCCACTACCAAATGAGACCTAGCGCACACTACCTAGAGTACACTACCAAGCAGTATTACTATTTAGTCACCTAGTACACTACTTAGTGTGCAATACCTAGTGTGCACCACTAAATTATTACCTAGTTCACTAAGAAATGACACCAAGCACTACCTAGTGCGCATTACCAAGCCCTACCTAGTATTACTACTACTCTTACTATGGACCTTTAAAATAGAGACGTTTGCTTTCTTACACACAACAAGCTGTGTTTTCCTTTACTAACAGAATATCTGCGGCATTCGATGACACAATAAAGTCTCACCAATGTTTCCTCATCTTTAAAACTTGCAACAAGAACAACATGCATCCGCAACTCGAGTAACCGTCTGCACGCTTTGAAACTCAAAGTAAAAATAACCTGAGCACTTTTCTCGTCTAATCTCTCTCTAAATGGAGAGACCCTGGTAATGTGTTGACAATGCTGCGGGAGGAGGACGGTGGGGTTTAAAGGGGTCACATTAACAACTGACCGATTTGAGAGAAAGGGAGCGAGGAAGAGTAGGAGGGGGAGAAGAACGGGGGATTAACAAATGAGAAGTGACAGAGCTGCGGGGAACTGGTGGGCAGTTTAGCGGCACACAGAGGGGACGGAGCAGAGACCACTGGCCTCTCTCACTCTCCGCGCCCCCCCCCCCCCCCCCCCCCCACCTCCCCCTTCCCACCCCCTCCTCTCTCACTCTCCGCGCCCCCCCCCCCCTCTCGCCATCACTCACTTTGCCTCACTCGTTTCCTTCCTGGCTCGTCCTCGTGCCCCCTCTCCGCCTCCCTCTTTCCAAGAATGATGTAAAGATCGGGGCTTTTTCTTCCTCTAATCAAACACTGCATTTGTTTCCTCTCTTCGCGCACACTCGTTCTCACACACACACACACACACACGCACTCACACACACACACACACACACACACACACACACACACACACACACACACACACACGCACTCACACACCCTCCCTATCTTTCCCTCCTCCCCACCCTTCCTCCTCCTCTCAGCTTCCACTTTCTTTGCCCCGGCCTCCCCACAGGAGTCCGGTGGGTTGTCATGTGAGGTGCTGGTGTGCTGTTGACAAAACACAAAGCCTTTCACGTCCATCCCACACCTGGTATCCCGGGC
>JAFBJT010112382.1:8269-19239 GCA_016785325.1 Chascanopsetta lugubris
AGCAAAAGGAGAGGGTGGAGGGGGGGAGGGGGGGGTGTGTGAGGACGGGAGGGAGGGAGGGGGGGGGGGAGGAGGAGGGGGGGGATACACCTCTGCTGTCCTCTCTGACAGGGTGATCACACCAAACACCACGTTCCACTTTTAGCCCAGAGAGCGAGAGAACGAGAGAGAGAGAGAGGGAGAGGGAGCGAGGGGGCGAGCGAGTGATTCATGCTGTCACGCCTGCTGTTTCACATGATATGACTTTGTTTGGAAATCGAATCAAAGGATCAAAGCCAAGAAGAAAAAAAAGGCACATGACTGCAAAAAAAAAAAAAACGA
The DNA here is from genome assembly GCA_016785325.1 of Chascanopsetta lugubris. Lineage (NCBI taxonomy): Eukaryota > Metazoa > Chordata > Actinopteri > Pleuronectiformes > Bothidae > Chascanopsetta > Chascanopsetta lugubris. The sequence continues at coordinate 8,591 of JAFBJT010112382.1, forward strand.
AAGAAAGAAAGAATAGATAATAAAGTTCAGATGAGAGTCGACTTCCCTCTGCAGCCGAGTGTCAGAGGAGTCAGTGTGGTGGGAGGACGGGTGTGGTTGCACCAGGCCGGCGGCGGCGGCGGCAGCAGCAGCAGCAGCAGCAGCAGCAGCAGCAGCGTGCAGCTCCAGAATAACCTCTGGGGGAGAGTTTGAACGGGGACGAGGCAGCGTGTGATCAGGAAGTGACAGGGACGAGGCCTCCTGCTCCGAACATCTCCATCACAGCTGCCACACAGAAACGTACGTGTGTGTGTGTGTGTGTGTGTGTGTGGTTTGCTGCTGCTGCTGCTGCTGCTGCCGCCGCCGCCGCCGCCGCCTCCACAGCGCGCAGAGCGCGGTGATGTCAGCCGTGCACACGGGAACTTTCCTAAACAAAGAGAAGTCTGTGTGGTTGTGGGGTGGTAGCTGGCTGCGGGAGAGTCAAAGGGGGCGGGGCTTCAAGTGAACACACTCACTCTCTCTATCTGAGGCCTGACTGAGCCCCCCGTCATTAAACCATCAGCACCTTCTCATGGACGCAGCGCGCCATCTTGTACAGATGTGTTGAGACGCACGGGGCCGTATGATACATTAAAGAGACATTAAAGGTGCAGTGTGTGAGATTTAGGTGAACTTAGGTCCAGTTACGCTGGTGTTTTTAGAAGTTGAATAATCACCTGTTTGTATGAATTGTTGTTTTCATGACTCGAGAATGAACCCCCTTGTATTATCATTATGACCAGGCGGCCATATTTGTACGCACTGTGCCTTTAATAAAGAATAGACTCATTTGATTGCTTGGTACTTTGAATGAGGGCTTATACAGAGACTGTAACGATAGAATAATAAAGCAAATGAATATATAATATAAAATGATTTTTGACATTTCACACAGTCATAACAATAAAAATGTCTTATTATCTTTAGGATTATTGCATTTTTTTTAAATAGTACAAATGGAATTCATCAAATAGATCATTCTAGTTTCACTTCCTAACTAAGTTTTGGGTTTCTCAACATGTCCTATCATTGTTTAGTATGTTTCTAAGTGATTTTTCCAGCTGTAATCAAACTCCTCCTTATCTCCGGTTCAATCATAACACAAGTATTTCCTCTGTTTACTGATGAAACGTCTCTGTTGATATTGACTCATCACAGATGCGTCAATAAGTATATTTAGACAAGAAGGAATAAAAAAATTAAAAAAACTGTTATACAATACAGACATGTAAAAATACTGCACTAGTGCAGTCATGGTAATTATCCACTAGGGGGCAGAGTAATTTGTTCCACTTTAACAGATTTTTATTTATTTAGTCTTCAGTCACTTCGAAATCGAAAAAGATCCATCGTCAAAATATTATTTTTCACTAAAAACAAAGGAGGAGGAAAAGGAATGGGATTTCCTGGTCGGGTTTATCGTATTATTCAAGCTCGTGTTTATCTTTCAAACATCTGCGCAGCCACGTTAGCGTTAGCCGCCGGTCACACTTCACGGCTCCTGCGAGGCTCTGACGTGTTATCGCACCTGAAAGTCGAAAAACAAAAACTCATACGTGACGAACGTCTGGCGCGAGCGTCCAGCCGCCGCAAAAAAAAAAAAACGTAAGACGGCATTTCGCTCAACTGACAAGCGCCATTTACCGCTCAGCCTTTATTTATTCAGAGGCTGAGGTCAGCAGTGAGGGTGGGTGGGTGGGGGGGGGGGGGGGAGAGGGGGGGGACCAGATGGGTTTCTAACCAAAACATATCTGTGCCGATTCGACCACCGGAGCTACTGCGGTTAAAGCTCATGACTCAGCTTTTTCTTTTTTTTTTTCTTTTTTTTTTACTGTTCATGCTACATCACTTTGTGAGTGTCTGCGCCTGCTCCTCGCCGCCGCCGCCGCCGCCGCCGCCGCCGCGGCGCAGTGGAAAGGTTTGACTCACCCTCGTCTGGACAGGAAGTGAGTGAGCCGACCCCCGTCTGCCTGATGGTGGAATTCCATTCAGGAGTGTGACACCTCTGAATAACACAACAGCTGCATCGTGACACGCTCGTCCACTCACATCTATTCTAACACACAGGGCTGAGGACGGGGGGACGGGGGGACGGGGGACGGGGGTCCAAACCTCTGGGCCCCTCAACCGGTCCTGAGAGGTTTAAAGGTGCAGTGTGTAAGAGTTTGGTCATTTTTGGTCACTTCTATGACGATGTAAATTTTTTTTTTTTCCGTGACCTTTAAAGGTGCAGGAGAACCTGTGGTCGACTTCAGTTGTTATTCAAACTCAAAAGATGTTGAGTGTGTCCACTCTGGGCTGCCGTAAAAACATGGCGGCCCCCGTAGAGAGGAGCCACTCCTCATGAAAACAGACATTAACGGGCTCATTTAAGGGAGATGGAAAAAAAACAAAAACATGTCAATTCATCTGATTATAAATTCAAGAAAATGTCAGCGTGTAATTGTTTTGTCATGTTTTTTTTTTTAGAACGACCCACATCTTACACACTGCACCTTTAAAGCGGCTTTTGAAGCTGGGAGCTGGAGGAGCTGGACAGTAGGTGGTGGCGTGTGAGGGAGTGTGTGACTCCCCCCGAACATCTGCTGTGTCTCTGTGGAACTTTGCTGAGTGGGTGAGAACCTCGTCCAGAGTTCACGTCCAAACCCTCGGACGTCCTCAAGAACAGAGAGTCACGCTTTCAAAGAGGAGCAGTCAAAAACAGACGGACTAGCGCCTCCTCTGGTTCCGGAAGCAGAGGATCATGGGAAATGAGCACCAGTCGCTCAAGCGTCAATACAGAATCCCTCAAAGCCAAACAGTATCCCCAGTGGCCACAGGGGGCACTGCTGCTCTGTCCGAAAAAACAAAAAAAACAAAACAAAAAGCGCCATAGTGCTGCTTTAAAGCCACCGCTGCTGCGAGAGCCTGAATGAATGAGTGAGTGAATGAATGAATCCACAGACCTGTATTATGGGATGTCCTCCCGCCAGCGCCTTCACCGCCCCCCGGCTGCCCTCCGTCTCGTAGTGGGCGCGGTGATGGGACTTGGGCTGCACCTCGATCTGCAGGCTGTACGGACCCGAGCTGGACGGCAGCTGCCAATCAAGGGCGGGCAGGGTGGGGCTGTATTGGGGGGGGGGGGGGCAAAGTTGTTATGGGGGGGAGGGAGGGAGGGAGGGAGGGAGGGAGGAGAGCTATTTTAGATGCACTTATCAAGGTAGAATGTGCAGAATGTGAAGAGTGTGAGACGCCAGACTCTGATCCAGCTGCTGGGAAATTGCGAAAATGCTCGAAAAGGACTTTTCGAAATAGTTGAGGCTTCGAATCAGAGCTGCAGCTAATCAATCTTTTTCTAATCCACGAAGGTATTGATGAATTTCTTTGATTACACGACGACTTGAATGGGCAGAGAAATAGAAATGCGAAAAGACATGTCTGAAAATAACCTGAGTGTGTGTGTGTGTGTGTGTGTGTGTGAGAGTGTGTGTGTGTGTGTGTGTGTGTGTGTGCGTGAGTGTGAGTGCGTGCGTGAGTGTGAGTGCGTGCGTGCGTGTGTGTGAGTGTGTGTGTGTGTGTGTGTGTGTGTGTGTAGCAGCGCACCTTTCGCCAGTCCCTTCACCGGTGAAAAACGGTCTCAGCCAAACACGAATGAAAGGTTTGCGATCAAACGGCCGTAACGATGGATGGAGGGTTCGAATCCCTGCCTTGCTCACCTGACGTACTGCTTGGGCTTGGACCAGGAGGAGTACGGGTGCTGCGGCACATCCAGGAACCCGCCGCAGAAACCCTCCTTCTTCAGCGCCACGCGGTTGGGCGCGTGCTCGTCCTCGGCCAGCGGCAGCCCGGGACCCGGCTCCTCGCTCCCCGGCTCCACCTTCAGGCTGACGGCGGGACTGTGGGACTCCAGGCTGGTCTTCCGGGCCTTCAGGGGGATCCCCTCGCCCAGGTCCACCACTCCGTCCGTGGTCAGGGCGTTGATGGCGGCCAGGATGGCGGAGTTGGTGTACTGGTTGGTGTTGGGCAGCCAGGTCTCCTCGGTGATGCTGAGGCGGGGGGAGGTCCGAGGGGACGGCCCGGGCGAGTGGTTGGGGGAGTAGACGTAGTGGCGGTGCTGGCCGGCGCCGCCGTTCAGGCTGTACTTCCGCTTGGCGCCGCACGGCGAGTTGGGCCGGGAGCCGCGCGGGCCCATCCAGTTGTCGTCGGTGACGCTGGTGCGCGGCGAGGCGCAGGGCGAGTGGCGAGGGGAGCCGGCCGAGGCGCAGCCCTCGCCGGGCAGCGCCAGCGTGGAGCCTTTGGGCGACACCGACGGCGACTGCCAGGGCGAGTTCTGCGGCGAGTTGTCGTAGTTGTAGGAGAAGCCCGACTCGTAGGAGGCGTCCGAGTGGCAGCTGCGCGAGGAGAGGCTGCTCGCCGGGCTCAGGCAGGACGGGTCGCGGTACCCGTCGGCGCTGGGCAGCGTCAGCGTCACGATGGAGTTGAGGCGCTTGGCGACGGGGAGGCTGCTCTCCTCCGCCTGCTCCTCGGGGAACTGGCCGTACGCCGTGATCTCGATGCGAGGGCTCTCCAGGGTGGGCGCCGGCCCGTTGGGGCGGCCGGCCGGCGCAGCGGCGGCGGCGGAGTAGTAGGCCGCCGCCGCCGCCGCCGCCGCCGCCGCCGCCCGCATGTCGTCCTGGGCGCCGTAGCCGTGCGGCTCGGACACGGAGATGACCGGGCCGGACTGGAGGCTGTGGTACTGGGACGGGAGGCAGGGGTTGACCAGCGGGAGGGAGAGGCTGACGTTTGGGGTGTAGCCGTACGCGTCTGGGAAAACAAAGGGGGCGGAGCTTAATCAGAGACACATTGGCAGTAGCCGGCTAGCTAGCCAGCTAGGTGAGCTAACACCTCCGGAGGAGGACTTCCCCACACACACACACACACACACACGAGCTGCATCTCTAAAAGGCTCCAATTGTTCAAATGGAATCGGGCGGCGGACGCAAACACAGCGAGCCGCCAAAAATAACTGGGGTTCTAAAAATAGCCGCGGGCGGCGAGTCCAGGTGCCACACGCCGCCAGATTTACGCCGCCGCCGCCGCCGCCGCCGCCGCCTCTCGCGTATGAACTGTGAGATTATGAAAACACACACTGAGGCTTTTGTTGGCCTTCCTCAGAGTAAACAGGGGGTGGGGGTGGGGGGGTGGGAAGGGGGTGGGATTTACATATTGTAAAGGTGTGTGCAAAAGGGGGCGGGGCCAAAGGTGTCGTTCCAATGCTCCCCAACTCTGGCTGAAGTCACAGGCAGGGGGCAGGGGAGTGTGTGGGAGTTGGGGGGTGAGGGGGGAGCATGGGAACCGGGAGTTGTGGTTGGATGGTGGAGCGGCGGCGGCGGCGGCGGCGGCGAGGGCGAGGGCGAGGGCGAGGGCGACCTCAGCCGAGCGTATTGATACGTCGGAGACGACAGAGCGTCAGCGCGGCTCCTGTCTGCTGCGAATTAAAGAGAATTAGGGGCCCGACCATAAAGACCATGACATCATCGCCATAGGGCTCTGTAATAAAAGAAAATGATGCTGCTTATGTTTAATGCTGCTGCTGCTGCTGCTGCTGCTGCTGCTTGTGGTGGGTGTGTGTGTGTGTGTGTGTGTGTGTGTGTGTGTGTGTGTGTGTGTGTGTGTGTGTGTGTGTGTGACAGTAGCACTGAAATGTTTTGTTTTCTATAATTAGACAGGCTGTGAATTAGCAGGGACCCTGAGGGTGGTTGTGGGGGGGCGGGGGTGGAGGTGGAGGGGGGGGGTGGGGGGGGTGAGTGCCATTCAATCACTCCTAATGCCTATGGATCATTTACCCACAATGCAATGTCACTCCTCGTCAGCACAGGTTCGATTCTGACTTATTTTGGGAACTTTTTTTTGTTTTTTTTTTGACACTCATGAGGAGCCACGCCCACATCAACAGAGGGGGCGGGGCAAAGGGGGGGGGGACGGAATCCACACGTTCACGCTGTCACCAGCTGAGTGAAGAATTGAACACAGGGAAGCGATGACAAAGCGTGACTCAGCACTTTTGGGTCACTTTGACGCACGGATCCGAAAAACATCAGTATTTGTCCAACTTTTGAATCTGTGCGTAAAAGTGTCCAAATGTGCCAAACGGAGTAAATAAACAGTGGGAAGCATTGTTATTGTTATTGTTATTGTTATTGTTATTTTTATTTTTATTTTTTTTAAACTTTTACGCACGTTTGGATCTGTGCGTAAAAGTGTCTCGATGCCCTGAACACAGGAGATAAACACTCCTACACCTTTACAGCTCCTTCGAAGTGTGTTTGGATCTGTGCGTAAACGTGTCCACAAGGCGCCGAGCGGAGTAAACACACGGAGGGAAGCGTTTCTCACTGTTTTACGCACACGTTTGGATGCGTGCGCCAACGCCATGCTGGTGGCTTTACGCTGCTCTGCCATAAAGTGGGACAGTGGGAGAGAGCGGGGGAGCATTATGTGGCAAAAATAAAATAAAATAAAACAAAATAAAATAAAAAATAAAAATAAACAGTCAGACTCACCCTCTTCAGCTGATTTCATCTTCGGTCTCTGGGCAGGAAGCGGCGGCTGAGAAGAACCTCTGAGTGCAGTTACAGATGGAGGCGATTATTCATCCATAGAGCGGAGTTAATAGATTCCCCAGCTGCTGCTGCTGCTGCTGCTGCTGCTGCTGCTGCTGCTGCTGCGGCTGCTGCTGCTGCGGCTGCTGCTGCTGCTGCTGCTGCTGCTGCGGCTGCTGCTGCTGCTGCTGCTGCTGCTGCTGCTGCGGCTGCTCTGGATCCTCTGCGGCTGCGTCACATACAAACAAACCGCCACAGAGAGCGAGAGGAAGAAAAAGTAGTGCGTAAAAGTCCAAAAAAAAAAAAAATTTCAAACAAGAAAAAAAGTCGCATCCAAGCGCGTCAAAGTGGATGCGGAGGCGCGGATGTGGACTGCGGATCTATTTGGGTCTGGGTGCTGGGGTCTGTGACGCGGCGTCGGGGGGATCCTGCCGCTGCTGGGCCGCGGTGACGCACTGCTCCGGCGCACACGGAGCCTCGGAGCTTATAAACCCGGGGATCACCCTGCCTGCATGTGCATGTGCCGTGGGGCCCCGCCCCCTCGCGCTCTGACGCAGCTGCGCGCCTCACCCGAGCCAGATGAGAGATCCTCCGCCCCCCCCCCCCCCCCCACCCCCCCCCCCCCTCAGGGGGGGGGGGGGCCTGAATGGAGCTGAGAGGGGATGACTCAGCAAAACTTTTTTTAAAGGTGCATCATGTAGGATTTAGTGACATCTAGTGGTGAGGTTTCAAAACCTTAGAGTGAGTAATGATTTACATGGTGTGATAAGGATGTAATGTTTGTCACTGTAAAGCACATGACATGTGTTTATATGTAATAATCATAATAATGATAATAATAAGTATGAATGTTCTGTCGTTCTATTTTTAGCTCATATCGTATTTCCATTTATTTACAGTCGTGTATTTTGCTGGATGAGAAAACACAGTACTTTGTGAAGTATAATGTTTAATGTAGAAGTAGGAGATGAGTGGGTGGGCGGGGCTTAAAGAAATGTGTATCTACCATGGGGGGGAGGGGGGGGGGCTAGAGGTAAAGTTCGAGGGCCACCGCTGAATGTAAAGTGAAAATGCTGCAGAGCCGATAAAACATATATGTGCTGCTTCATCACACACACACACACACACACACACACACACACACACACACACACACACACACACACAAAACATACTGTGGGCCTCTGGCCGGCCTTTGAAGTGAGGGCTCGGGCGAGTGACTCCACTTCCTGCTGACAGACTTCACGTCTGCGGCTCTCGCAAACAGGTCATTATCCAAACTCGGGGAGAAGCAGGAATAAAAATCGAATCAGGAACCCGTTCATTTAACACGCGGCGCTGAGCGTCTTCAGAGGGACGTCTCTGTGCGGTCAGCCTCTCTCTCTCTCTCTCGCTCTCTCTCTCGCTCTCTCCCTCTCTCTCGGGGCCCCTGGTCACAGCCTTCGCTCGTGTGTGTCCGTCCCTGGAGGTGAGATTGAGAACTGCAGCTTCAAACCAGTGTCGGGCCTCTGTGGCTTTGATGTGTCAAAGATCAAAGGTCAGATTTACTTAAAGGCGCGGTGTGTGAGATGTGGTGACCTCTAGAGGTGAAGTTGTGTCCATCGCCTCACTGTTTGTCCATTTTGGGCCACCGTAAAAACCCGCTGGCTCAAAATGGCCGCCTCCCTGAGGAAGACTCACGCCACTGTTTTCAACTAAATCTCACACACTGCACCTTTAAAGGTCTACGTCCGTGACCGAGACTCACTCCAGCTCTGAATCAACAACATCCGCGTCCTGCCCTGTGTCCAGAGACAGACGGTGGGATGACGGCTCAGCGAAGCCCCTCCCCCTCCGGCTCGACGAAGCCCCTCCCCCTCCAGCTGAGAGTCTGGGGGCAGTGACGCCACACGTGAAACCCGAGCAGAGCGTTTCATGGTGGGGACGTGTCTCGGCGGCTCCGTGGTCATTTCCCCCACTTCTGCCTTTGACCTCATGGAAAATTTCTCATCGGGGGGGGGGGGGGGGGGGGGGGGGGGGGGGGGTAATTGGGTTACAGAAAAGGGGGCGGGGCTTCAGAGTGATGTGTATAGCAGAAACATGTGTGGTGGTAAACACTTCCACTCGCCTGCAGTTAATAAATGGTCCCGCTGCTGATTGACTCGTCCACTGGTCCACGTCAGGGGGCGGAGCCTGCGCAGTGTTTGGGCCTGCTGTTGGTTAGTGGGCGCCGTGGTAACGGGCCGGATAGATCCAGATCCAGATCCAGATCCAATAGATAATGAGAAACAACATCGGGGTCCTGTGTTGACAGACTGGACACAACAGAGAGAAGAGACTCACATTGACAACTGACCTGCTGTTACACGTGCCGCAGGTTTGAATCCCAGGAGTCACGCAATGTTTACACTGGGACCCTCCGCGCACACTGCCGGCACTGGAGAGGACGACAACAAAAACACAACACAACAAGAACACAACACAACAATAACACAACAATAACACAACACAACAATAACACAACACAACAAGAACACAACACAACAATAACACAACAAGAACACAACAATAACACAACACAACAATAACACAACAATAACAACACAACAATAACACAGCAATAACACAACAATAACACAACACAACAAGAACACAGCAATAACACAACACAACAATAACTCAACACAACAATAACACAACAATAACACAACACAACAAGAACACAACAAAAAGACAACAAGAACACAACAATAACACAACACAACAAGAACACAACAATAACACAACACAACAATAACACAACAAGAACACAACACAACAATAACACAACACAACAATAACACAACAATAACACAACACAACAATAACACAACAATGACACAACAATGACACAACAAGAACACAACAATAATATAAGACAACACAACAATAACACAACACTACAACAACACAACAAAAAGACAACAATAACACAACACAACAATAACACAACAATAACACAACACAACAATAACATAACAATAACACAACACAACAAGAACACAACAATAACACAACACAACAAGAACACAACAATAACACAACACAACAATAACACAGCAATAACACAACACAACAATAACTCAACACAACAATAACACAACAATAACACAACACAACAAGAACACAACAAAAAGACAACAAGAACACAACAATAACACAACACAACAAGAACACAACAATAACACAACACAACAAGAACACAACAATAACACAACACAACAATAACACAACAATAACACAACACAACGTGATGGTGGGTTTCATCAGACCTCAGCTCATCAGGAAACATTTAAAAAGAGTTTGACCTCCACGCCTCAACGTGACCCCTGCTGGGGGCGGGGCCTGGGACTGGGGGTGGTCTGCGCTGTCATAAACCCACCACACATTCTGACATCTGCCATGTGGCCACATGGGGGGGGGGGGGGGGGGGGGGGGGGGGGGGGGGGGGGGGGAGAGGGGGGGTGGGATTATGGCGAATCCTGGGCCTGGTATGACGTGGTTTGGCGGCGGCGAGGTGGAAAAGACCTCCACTCTCTCCCTCGCTCTCTCTCTCGCTCTCTCTCTCTCTTTCTCTCGCTCGCTCTCGCTCTCTCTCTCTCTCTCTCTCTCTCTCCACTCGTGTCTGAAGAAAAATTTTGTAAAAACCACCATGGAACATTGGCCGCCGCCGCCGCCACCATTTTATTCATAAACCCCAGAAACAAGCCCCGCCCCCTCCTCCTGCCCCTCCTGCTGCTGAATCACCTGTTTGTTTTGGAAAAATGAAAAAGTCTCACTCACTGAGGCTCTTTGTATTTTAAAACCTCCTCACATGTCCACTCTCTCTCTCTCTCTCACACACACACACACACACACACACACACACACACACACACACACACATATTTCTAGATATGAAGGAACTTTAAAAATAGTGGTGCTATGACTCAGCAAAAATGCTTTTTTATATGTTATTAGAGGACCCCCCCCCACCCCCCCACCCCCCCCCCCCCCCCCCCCCAACTCCCTTTCCCCCCCCCCTTTCCCCCTTTTTTCCCCGCCGCTGCCTCT
>JAFBJT010112383.1:0-15970 GCA_016785325.1 Chascanopsetta lugubris
AGGCAGACAGACAGTCAGTCAGTCAGTCAGATATACAGGCAGACAGACAGTCAGTCAGTCAGTCAGTCACTCAGATATGCAGTCAGACAGACAGTCAGCAGCGATTGTCAGTCAGGCTAAAAGAGGAGCTCTCCCTCTCTCTCTATCTCGCTCTCTCTCTCTCTCTCTCTCTCTCTCTCTCTCTCCCTCTCTCTCTCTCTCTCTCTCGCTCTCTCTCTCTCTCGCTCTCTCTCGCTCTCTCTCTCTCTCTCGCTCTCTGACAGGCGGCTGTGAGAGTGACAGAGGAAGCCAGTATAGTGAGGAAGTCATCTGCATCTAAATAAAGACTGCCAATGGCTTTGTCAGAGTCCATTAAGCAAATTGCCATATTTGATAAATGCGTCTCCCGTCTCTCTCTCTCTCTCTCTCTCTCTGTCTGAGTTTTTTTTTCCATCCATTTGTAGAAATCAACCCGAAGCAGAAATGGCTTGTGTTTTTCTTTGCTTTCCTGAACAGTAACGGGGGGGGGGGGGGGGCAAAGGGGGGGGGGGCATCAAGCCATGAGAAAAGATTCCAGTGGAAAATCATTTGAATGTAAATGCTCATTGATTTGTGGAGTGTGTGATGCATGAGAGGAGTTTTGGCAGGTGAGAGAAAATCACTCAGATTCTGTGCGGGACGGGATTTCTCTTGCATGGCTTTGATGCTGCCGCTGATGATCTGATAGAACATTTGTCTTTTTTAATGGAAGGCAGAGGGATGATTGTATTGGTGGGCAAACAACAAACTGTGTAGGGTTCAGTCATTCATTTAGTTCGAGAATTCGAAATGAAAACGACATTTCATATATTCCTAAAACATGAATGTAAGTATTTTATCGTTCTGTTTGTGCCAAGTAAAAACACCACATGTGTTTTAAGCCTTGAATATTCAATCAGGTCTTTTCTCTGGTGTTTAATATCTGACCCTGTTCATCAATTCTGAGGACAAGTGTCAGATGCAGCTTCAAGAAGGGATTTACAACAATTGAATATAAATAAATATAAATTGCGGTTGTGCTTATCATTCTCAGAGGTAAACATGAAGAGCACGGCGCCGAGTCCTTGGTGAGTCCATGAGTCATCTCGCCTCCTTTGTTTACCATCAACACGACACCGACCCACACACACACAAACACACACACACACACACACACACCACAGGCCCGACCCACTATCACAGATACGCCTCCAGTACTGATACTCCGATGATCCCTTGTTCTGGATGGGGAGGGGAAAAAAGGCTGGGGGGCAGTTGTGGTGGAAGGAGAGGAGAGAAAAGAAGAAGTCAAATCAGACCTATTAAGTGGATTAGGAGTTATCTGCAGCGCCGCGTGTAATTGGTTTTGTGTTATCATTGTAATGTCAGATAGGTGCTAATTGAAAAGCCAGTTTATTAGTGGTGGGGTGGTCTCCGGGGGGCGGGGCTGTGGTTTAGAGGTCTTGTTTCAGATAGTCTCCCCAATGATTGCTGATAATAAACTGCCTCTGCCGAAGCTCCCCCTCCTCTCACATCTCCCCCCCCCGCCCCCCCGTCCCCCCGCCACATTTCTGCTGCTTTCACTTGCCTGTGCCCGCAGGTCCTGAGAGAGTACGGAGCTCAAAGTGCTGGTCTTATTATTTCTTTTATTCCGATGTTGAAGATTTGATTTGCACTCGCAGAGCACTTTGGGACAAAAACAGTCTGTCGGAGGAGTCGAGGGGCAAAGCGGGTTCCTCCGATCATTTGCATGTGAATTTGTCAAAACTACGAGTCGGCGATAAAAGTCCGTCACAGACATGTTGCTTTTATTTTGTGTTTTGAAGCAGCGGTAAAAAAAAATCCCCCAAAAGTTCTGAGGAGCTTCTTAAGAGAGAAGCTGCAGACTCTTTATGTGTCTGCGCGTCCTCCTGTTTATTGGCACACAGGCAGAGCCAGCTTTTGGCGCCACCTGTTGGAGGGGGCACAACTGCAACCCTTAAAAAAAAAAACCCAAACAAACCAATAGGTCAAATGAAATAGATAAGAATAATAATCTGCATTTCCCTTTCCTCATGATTTTTTAATATTTGCACAAAGCCTGCACAGGAATGAATGTCATTTCATCTAATCATGTGTTATTGTTATTTATGTTATTTCAGTGCGTAGTTTGTCGGAGGGCTGTTGTCCATTCATGTTTTTTGGGTGGGTGTGTGCGTGCAGAGGGGTGGAAGTCTGGGGACGCCAGACCATAATCTCGCCCAGGGCACCAAAATGGCTGTATCCGGCTCTGCGCACACACACACACACACACACACACACACGTGTTCGTGGTAGTGGGGGATTAGCAACATATCAAACCTATCCGGCCCTGACCTGCGTTGCAGAAGGACAGATGAGAAGATTCCTCCATTGAAAGCACAAAGCTCATAATCCCCGAAATGTCGGACGGAGCTGCGACAACATGAAGTTGTGCAACGAGCCTCACGTCTTGTCGCAGCTCCTCCGTCCTCTGAGTGGCTTTGTCGTCGAATCGGAGGAAGCGCAGCTCATGTGACCCGGCGTTAAAGCGCCTCACGTGCAGAGCGAGCAGTGAAGACGGAGCAGGGGTCTGTGATCTCTGGCATCCGAACGCAGAGAGCGCCGAGGCGCCGAGTGACTCGGCTTTGTGTTTCAGCCCTCACATCTTACGCTCCGTCTCGGCGGGACCACCCCTGATGTGGCAGACAGGAAGTGATGCTTCCCTGTCATGACGGCTACGGCTGACGAACCCCCTCAAACAACCCGGTTCTCCAACGTCTGTTACCTATCCGGCCCTGACCAGCGTTGCAGAAGGACAGATGAAAAGATTCCTCCGTTGGAAGCACAAAGCTCATAATCCCCGAAATGTCGGACGGAGCTGCGACAACATGAAGTTGTGCAACGAGCCTCACGTCTCGTCGCAGCTCCTCCGTCCTCTGAGTGGCTTTGTCGTCGAATCGGAGGAAGCGCAGCTCATGTGACCCGGCGTTAAAGCGCCTCACGTGCAGAGCGAGCAGTGAAGACGGAGCAGGGGTCTGTGATCTCTGGCATCCGAACGCAGAGAGCGCCGAGGCGCCGAGTGACTCGGCTTTGTGTTTCAGCCCTCACATCTCACACTCCGTCTCGGCGGGACCACCCTGATGTGGCAGACAGGAAGTGAGGCTTCCCTGTCATGACGGCTACGGCTGACGAACCCCCTCAAACAACCCGGTTCTCCAACGTCTGTTTTGTTTTTCTTTTTTTGAGGAGACAAAGCCTCAGCAGCGCCGCTTCCCGTGGCTCACTTATTTCTTTACTTTGACTTATTTCATTTCCTTTTCTATGTATTTATTTGGAGAGTCAGCGCGGCGAGCCTCGCAGTCTGGCGCTGAGGCGATGAAGTGCCACCGAGGCTTGTGCATCCGCCGCTCATGCAGGCGAACAGCGGACATGCATTATTCAAAGCGTGAACGCAGTAAAGATGATGCGCCAGACTCACGCCCGAGGACGGACCTCCACCGCCGGCGCTCCTGGTCGGCGTTACCCACAATGCTGCTCTGCAGAGAAGCTGCAGTTTGCAGGCAGCGACCGTTCTCCCCTGGCGTCGCGCTGACCGGGTGAGAGGCTCAGATCACGCGATGTGCGGCAAAACCCGCGTCGTCAGCCGGCGTCACGTCGTTCATACACGTGATAGAATCCGGAGGGACCCGTTTCAGCGTTCAATGACATGGTTAATGGCTCATTAGCCGCTAATCAACGGCTAGCGTAGCCTTCCTGTTCTCACATGTGAGCTGTTTTGCAGTAGATGGATGAAGAACTGGCAACCTCGAGGAAACATGACCTTCCGCAATAACGTTATTCTCTACAGGCTCTTTGAGCACTTCCTCTAAAGTCTCGCGACCCCGTAGCTACGATGCCACCTAGTGGTGTAAAATAACCGGTCCGAGTGGTGAACGGAACGCGACAGCTTTCGGAAATGATGTATGTTCACTGTAAACCTGAATCTCAGCAGTTGTCACCACTGTGATCCAATTGTGACATTCGAGGAAAATGGCTGTGGATTTTTTAAAATTTCTTATTTGAATAAATCAAATCGTTTCACTCCACATTTTTTTTCTGTTCACTTACAGTGATTCTATTACCTCCCCCAGAGGCAGCAGGGCCCATTACAGCCACTGCTGTGGCTCCACAATAGATTATCTGTATCTACTTTGGCTCAGCAGTCGATATCAGGATCGGCCCATATGTGGTCAAATTGAAGTTTAATTGGAATAGTTATATCTGTAAAGTAAATCAGAGGTGATTGTCACAGTCACTTACATTTTGCGGACTCTGCATTTATCATTAAAGCAGCACACACACTGAGCCTGCAGGCAGAGCTTATCTTTTTGGCCTCAGCACTGAAAGGTGTATCCTCTGCTATGTGCTGCTGCTGCTGCTGCTGCTGCTGCTGCTGCTGCTGCTGCTGCTGCTGCTGCTGCTGCACTCACAGTGCCTGGTTAAGGTTAAAGTAAGGGGGAAGGGCCCGGCCGAACAAATTAACAGGGTATGTATTAAAGATCCAGCTTAATGGCTCCTATTTGCATCTGGCAATAAACAGCTTAGTGATCCTTAGGGAACCTTCTGCAGCCCCTCATACATTCATGAATAAACAAGTAAACACATGCATCTTTCAGAGGATTCAGAAATCTATGTTTGTAAATCATCTGAGTTGGTGAAACGCAGCTTTAACACAGTGATACATCGAGAGAGAGAGAGAACACTTCACTGTTTCAGCCCATCACCACGATACTTCCTCAGACACTGTGTGACAGCTCATGATTGGTCGACCTCTCATGTGGATTTCGCTGTATGTTCTTCAAAGGTGCAGAACAGTTTCAAAAACAACGTACAAACCAGGACATCACCTTGTAAAGAATTCCAATCAAAGGCATTAAGACACACACAGACTCAATTACATATGACAGACAAATTGTGGTCAGCAATTTACAGCAAGGTCACAGCACACACCAAGGTCACACTGCACACAGAATCAAAAATCAATCAGTCAATCAATAAATGAATAAATAAGAAAGGACCAGAATTTCTGCCGCCGTCATCAAATCCGTCCTCCTCTCCTTCGAATGCCTCTTTTTCTTCTTGCGTTTGTTTACATCGTAAGAGTTTGGCGCACAGCGTGCTCCGTGTCCTCCTCCCCGTTGTTGTTGTATCTCTCAGACAGTGTTGCAGCGCCCCCTCAGGCCTGGAGGCTGTACTGCAGCATTCTCTGTCGTTCTCATGTATGCCGTGTGGACGGAATTAATGTATATATGTTTTTTCAAGAACAAATTGAAAAAAGACTGTGCTGGTCTCCGTGTGGACGGGGCCTTAATCACAACCTCACAACCCGTGTGACAGTGGGCGCAGTCACATGATGCAAGCTGTTTGACCATGGCTTTACAGACCATTGATCTGTTTGTGTTGGCGTGGCGACGGCAGGGAAACTCGTACGACCGCTGTCACCGAGAGCAACAATCAGGCCTTTTCAAACGGAATCCCTGGCTGATTGTCTGATTATCTTCCTCCAAAGAGATGGTTCTCCTTGAGCTCGCACCCCCCCCCCACCCCCACCCCCCACACCTTCATTTACCATCACATCACAACCCCCCCCCATCTACCCACCCACACCACTCCAAACTCTGCAGCCCCTGCAAGTTCAAGGGACAATCAGCCGCCATCAATCACTAATGCAGATGAGAGGAGCGCGGCTCCGCCTGTTGAACATCACACGGCGGCGATGAGTAAAAATCCCCTGAATGCAAATCGTCATCTGTGGCTCGCTAAATGAAAAGAGCCTCTTTCTTTCGGGAGCGCTCAATAGTGGCAGGCTTTTCAAAGGCTGGCGCCGGCGCGTGCGCTTTAATGATGAAAGTCGGGAGGGAGGCCGTGTCACGGGGAGACGGCTCCCCGCGCGGCGAGGTTGTTACCATGACACTCGGCGACAGCATCGGGCGCGCGACGATGCTAAATGGCGTCAAAAAGCCTCCGTGGAGGATTTTGAAACAGTGTCGCTCGTATTCGGGACGTTCACATTTTCGACCCCCGCCACGCATCCGGCGCCGCTGCCGCGGCACTTTGGGTGAACGTTTGCTAATGAGGGGCAGCACCTGCGGGGTCTCCTTCAAACTGGCGATTTAAGTCGGTTCACTTCCGAAAGCGTTCGACCTTGCTGCCTCTGCCGGGAGGTTTCGGAGTGCAAGGTAAATCGGCCCTCACAGGACTCCATGGCTAAGTAATTAAAAAGTGCTCCACCAGGCCCGAACCTGATTATTGCAGCCTCGGTGAAATACCTTCAGATGTTGCTAAGCTCTCCTCCACGGGCTCGGTTTGTTTCCGAGGCAGAGGTCTGGCTGACGCGTGTGTGTGTGTGTGTGTGTGTGTGTGTGTGTGTGTGTGTGTGTGTGTGTGCTGCCACACGTGGAAAGCTCAGTCGTTCCTATTAGGAGCGGCCTCATTTTGTGGCTTTTCTACGAAGGCTTTGTTGTCCTTAGCTTCAGGCTGCAGCGTGTTTTCCATGCACCCACTGAACCTCACACGATAGCGACAGTCACTGAACGTGCCGGCTTTGTGGTCCAGGGACAAGGCTGCTGCTGCTGCAGCAGCTGGTGTGTGTGTGTGTGTGTGTGTGTGTGTGTGTGCATGTGTGTGTGTGTGTGTTCTCTACTCCAACAACACTATACATTCCTCAAGACACGGAGTGAAGGTGTTGCAGCACTTTCCATTTCCAAGCCGGTTTTCTGCTTCCGTCATTTTGCTGCACGAGAGGCAGGAGGTAAAATCCCAGCGTTCGACAGAGGGGGCGCTCTTTGTCATTGAAAACTCCACTTCCCGTTGGAGCTGATGTCATTGGCCACCAGCAGCCTCTGGTCACAATGTGATTTTTTTGAAGGGATTCAATAGGTTCCTTCAACACAGGGCCTTTCCAGAGGAAAATAATTTCCATCATACCAGAGTCACGCTGCTGCATGTTTGCTATTTCATTTCAAATGATTAAATGTCTGTATGCATCACAGTTCCCCTCAGGGATCCTATGAAAAGCACATGTAGCGTGGCCTGGGCCTCAGATTCCAGTTTGCACAGATAATTAATTTCAAAAACCCTCCAGTGGAACCACAACTTGTGCAGAGAGGCCGATTTGTTCCTAAGCGGTTTCTAAATTTAGCTTTTATGTTGAGTGAAATGCATTTCCCCCCCCTCATGGCAGCTCAGGCCAATATTAACATCTTGTATTGGCCATCTATTGGTCTACTGGCATTGGGATCGAACCCCCGACCCCTCTGGTCAGAAGGCAGCTCCTCTAACCCCTCAGCCATAGCTGCCCCAGTACATACATATACGTCTATCAGTCAATAATATGATCATTATCTTTGAATGGGTGAGGCAATTCACTTTAACGATGCTCTAATCTATACTGTGGATCCAGGCCTATATGTTTTAAATGTGATGCAGGGGATGCATGCATTTTTTATGCATCCGATTGGAGGCCACGTGCATTTTGAGGATACAGGTCTGAGCCACAGGGGGTGAACGGAGCAGTGTTTGCCATGAAGCGGTTAATAATTCATCAGACTATGAGAGATAATGTACATCCTGGCAGACACAGCGGGAGGTGAACTAATGAGGCCACCCTGGGTTCTACCGAGGGTTAGAACCCAGCACCCGCAAAACTGAGCTCCCGTGGGTTCAGCGCTCACCGCCACCTATCGAGCAGACAGCCCACTGTCATCGCGGAACAGGAAGTGCGCGGCCGCTGATTATGCGCTGAATGGGTGCGAGGCCGTCGCGCCGTCCGACGTTAATCAAGCGCGTTACCCGGCTTCCCCGGCGACTCCGTGTTTCGCCGGCCTCGGGGGCGCTACGCCTTCATCCTCGCACCTTCACCTCAGGCGGAAACAGGAAGCTTTAACCCACGTTAATCTCCCCCACTCTGTCAAAGAATCGCTCGACGCGTGGGCCCCGTCTCCTCTCGCCTTCTCCTGGAGGCATCGCCTGGCGCCGAGCCCCTTCAGGAGATCGGCGTCGCGGGTAATCGATAGGTTTTACGGTGGGGGCGGCGGCCCGCTGAAAGGCGGAGACAGGCCCCAGACGAGGGAGATAACGGCCAATCTCGAGCTGCCCCGACCGGCTCGCACCTGCCGGCGGAGGGGGGCAGCGGGGTAGGGTCGGCATCGCGGTGAATGGCAGCAGACTCGCTCCTCTCATCACCTCCTCACAGTCCTCGGGCTCCTGCGGCGTGGACGTGACGGCGTCTGAGCGCGGCGCCGTGACAGCTGTGACAGACCGGAGCTGCGGAGGCGATTACCTTTGGCTTTCATCAGTTTTGGGCAGCAGCTGCTAAGCTGAAGGTGCTATGAGAGACAGGTGCAGCTGAGCCTTTCAAAGCCACCCCCCCCCCCCCCCCCCCCCCCCCCCACCCCCCCCACCCCCATATGTATTAGTATGTCTTTGAACCTGCAAGACGTGTTGATGCACAACTGTGGGTGCATGGGGAGATTTAAACAATAACACAAGTGCATTTGAGTGAAGTCAGGCCTGCATCTGAATGACAGACAGGAAATGAGGTCTTACTCAGACCTGAAGAAATGAAAGGTGCAGTGTGTCAGGTTTGGTGACCTCTAGCGGTGAAGTTGCATGTTGTATCCATCACCTCACCCTCTAGGTGAAACTATGGTCGACTCCCGTTGTCACTAAAACTCAAAAGGTGTTTAGTGCGTCCACTTTTACTGCTTGGCGGACCCCTGCAGAGAGGACCCGCCTCCTCATGTAAATACACATTAATGGGTTCATTTAAGGCTGATGGGGGGGGGGGGGGGGGGGGTTGTAAAACATTCAGATGATGATAAATTCATAAAAATGTCAGCATGTCATTGATTTGTAATATTTTTAATGGTGAAACAAATGACCAAAATATCACACACTGCTCCTTTAAAGAGCACATATCTTGTTACATAATCTTTAACAGTACCACTTGCTTCCTTCATCCTCGTTCATCTTTTGTAAAAAGATATGCAAAGGTTTTCAGAGCCTATACCAGCTGTAATTCTTTTTCCCCCATAGAGAATTTCAATATTTGAAATCTATGCAGATCAAAGGAGAAAGTTTCTTTATTGTAGATCCAATGTAATTGATTTTCGGCAACGAGAGAATGACTCAATGAGCTGCAAACTCAATAATACTGGTGCAACAGTTTCCTCTCTGAGCCCCATATTGACTGATTCCTGGAGGAAATATCTGTAACTGAGAAGTGACTCTGCATTTTCAGCCGATATTTACAAAGCTGTGTAAACATGGAAATAGATGAATGAATAAATTACAAAAAGACTGACAACCTACTCAATTAAAGTAAAAACAGTGATGTTTGAAACTACTCAAACCAAAGCACAAAAAATAAAAACCACAAAAACCACTTTTGTTTTCAACCGTCGAGCAAAACACTGAAATGTTCACAGCAATTGCAATGGAGAAAAGTAACAATATATGATGGTGTAATAATAATAATAATAATAATAATAATATTAACAAAATAATGATACTAATGATATTCCGGCAGCCTCAGTGATGTGCAGAAGAACAATTCCCACCACCTCATGCTTCCTCAATGTGTTGTCAAACCAGATCTTTTGTTTTGGCGAGAGTTGAGCCCCCTGGTGGCCAAAGTCACATAATATGCAGTGCATCTTATTAGAGAGTGAACTCGTGCCTTTTGTCCCCTCACAACAGAAGAACCTCCGCCCTGTAGAAATGACTCTGAGGCATCCGAGTTGTTTTCTCGGTGCCGTGTCCTCTGGGCTCCGCCGGACACCTCCAGGTTGTTCTCTCTATCAGATCGTCTCTGAGGCTTTGCCTTGTTTTTCATATTGTCAGTCCCGCCCTCCAGAGGCGGCGGCGGCGGCGGCGACAACACGGGGCATTGTGTGAGGCGTTGATAAATGTGCCGGTCACTCAGACCGTCGGGGGAAGGCAGCGCCGATTCAAACGAGCACAATAATGTGGCAGGTCACCTCTTTATTAACTCTGGGGCGCGGGAGCAGGCTTCCATTGAGGGCTGCTGCGATATTATTACATTGATGAAATTAGATTCGAATCGATTTCTAAAAAAAAAAAAAAATAACCTGGGCCGGTGGCGCACAGAGGAGATCTCCATCATATTCAGAAATAATAATGATAATATGAGGCGACGCCGTGTCCGGATCTGTTTGAATCAGCCTCAGACGACACGCTGCCGCTCTGTTGTGTTCACACACACAAACAGGTCTGTGTTCCTCTCACACTCAGCACCGGCACAAATGCCTTTACTTACTTACAAACCATTACGCCGCTTTAATCTGCGCGGAGATGTAATGTAGAGATGTAACATTAAACCGCACGAAAAACCAAGCGCTAATGAAAGTCGTGGTGAAACAGAGAGATCTTTGACCCTCCCGTAGAAATCAGGGAATAAACCCTCGCAGGTTTTATTCAAACTGAGTCACTGAATAAAAGATCATCTTGTCTTTTTTTTAAATGGCCTTATTATGATCAGGAAAGTCATAAAGAGGCAGGAGTGTGAGGATATTGCTTTTTTAAATTTATATTAGCTTGTTCATGCTCTCAACTACTGCTTTTAAGGCTCATTTCAGTGTTTTATGATAATAGAACACACACGAAATGTTGCTTGCCTGAAAGACTAGATATAAAACCTATTAGCGCACTTGGCCCAGAATGGATAGTTCAATAACCACGGTTAAAGTACAGACAGTGTTGCCATGGCGACCAGTTTAACTGGACCAGCCCTATGAGCCTGTGTACATTTCTGGGACCTGAGGTTTTGGGTTGTCGGGCCCATTCTTATGAAAATGAATTTCCATGAACTTATAGAGGGAGTTTAAATTCAACACAACACTCGGATGGAGTTGTCAGACCACCGATGACCTCATTTTTTTTTGGGTGAGGATTTTGAACACGATCATTCCGGAACAGCTGCAGTGAAACATTTCAGATTTGGTACAGCTGTTCAGTCGAACCGAGGGATGAACTCATGTGTTTTTGGTGGCTACAGGTCAAAGGTCAGTTTCTCAGTGGCCACATATTCTTGTGAACCTGATCAATCAGGAAGGCCCACAGTTAAGTTGATTGAATTTGGCGTATTCGCCACATTCACTCCAACCCATGGCCCGTTAGAATTTGGAGGTTAAAGTTCAAGGTCACTGTGATCTGACGAGATTGTGATGCCTCATGAACACGACACTTTAAAGGCAGCGAATGCGAGTTAGTGACATCGAGTGGTGGAGTTGCACGTTGCAGCTCAACACCCCTCCCCTCCCCTCTCTGCTCCGCACGGTGGAGGCTTCAGTGATGTTCACTTTGTCCATTCTGAGGCTTGTGCATTAATCAGTTGGGTTTAGATGAACAAAGGTAACGGAGCTGTGACCCCACTAAAATTTCTATTGGGCCGCTTCAACGTAATACTTCAATCCTGCCTCCGAGGATCGGATTAGTTAGAATTGGACTCGACATAAATTACATTTCAGTGGTCAAAGGTAAAAGTCGTGTGTAGCTCTTATGAGAAAATAAAAGATATGCAAACCGCAACTTGTTGGCAGAGGCACACGACCACTGGATGGTAATTTCAGCTGTTACATATTCATCCGGAGCTGCGGGTTCACCGAGGGTCCTGCAAAAAGCTGTCGGATGCATGCATTATTAGGAGGCGGCTGCCACCTCTGCGACTAATCTTCATTTAGAAATACAGGGCAAAAACAGAGGAGGCAGGCGGGCGATCTTGTGCCGCCTCTAACATCTGCTTCTCTGCAAGGAAGGAAATTCACTCTCCCTCCCACCCGAGATCAGATATGTTGAATTTTTTTTTTTCGGAGGGAAATAAACGCTTTGGCAGTTCCCTCTCGCTCTCCCATACAGCCAAATTAGCTGTCACCAAGCTGTCATGGTCTGAGGCCCCCTCTCTAACACTTCCCCGGCTTAAACAGTGCAGGGTGGCCCTGTGGTAAAAACGTTTTTAAAAACACTGCGTTTGTGGAAATGGATGTATGAAAAGAGAACGTGGGAGAGGAAAACGTACGTAAACAGCACGTCATGTGATGTTTTGCGGCTGCACCACCTCCAGCTGAGTGTGCGACCAACGGCAGACAAACAACACCCACCCCCAGAGTCCACCGCTTCACAACAGCCACTACAATGGCGGTGCTTGAAGTTAATTTGCTCCCTGTGTGCAGATGAAGTGCACCTCATTGTGAATACTAATGGCCCATGGAAGGCTTTGGAAATGATAGAATGGCTCAGTTTGGCGGATGACGATGGAGAGATAAAAATTGGTCTCAGCGTCTGGACACCTCTCCTCCGCTGGTGATAATTACCTTTATGTATTAGCAGAAAACTGTAAACAAAGCTGATTTGCTGCCGGCCCTCCGCTGTGGAGGCATAATGGGTTTCTCGCCGTGGAGACGGAGATTGGGTTTCCCCACTTTTACCGCTGAAGTCTGTCATCTGGGAAAGTTGAGAGGGAGACGCTGTCAGGCCTGATGCGTCCTTCATAATCACGTTCGAAGCGAGTGGCGTTGTTGACTGAGGCTTCCCTCAGTGGTCACGTGTGGTTCTGGTGACGCGTCCCCGCAGATGCTGGAGAACACGTTCCCGTTCCCATGGAGATGAAGCGCTCTCGCCGCGGTGATGCTGTTCCCCGGCTCAGTCACCCCCTGGATGTGTGAGACCTCCGGGTCGAGGCACCGGTGCGGAAAAAAGGGAATTACAGAGTCAGACCGGGGTCAATGTGTTTTTCAGCATATGGGCCGCTCACACGGCACCATGTTGCATTCATGCGGATCCTCCTCTGGATTTCACCCTGTTGTCAATCTGAAGGGTCTCACAGAGGCCACCCCACCACGGTGACCTCACTGAAAGAGCAGCTGATGGGTCACATCATCTTGGTTTGTCAAGGAGCCTCCAAACAGGCCCTTCCCTGGTTTGTTTCTTTATTATATTCCTTATATTCGGGCAGCCTGGGTATTCTGTTCTATATCTATGCGTCATTAAAGGTGCAGTGTGTGCGATTTGGTGACCTCCGGAGGTGACGTTGCAGGTTGTATCCATCACCTCTCCCTCACCCCTCTGAACATAGAAGCATGTAGAGCGTGGTAGACTTTCGTTGTCATTAAAATTCAAAAGATGTATAGTACGTCCATTTAAAATACATGGTGGCCCCCGTAGAGAAGACCCCGCCTCCTCATGTATATATACATTAATGGGCTCATTTAAGGCTGATGGGGAAAAATAAAACATTCAGATGATTATAAATTCAGGAAAACGTCAGTCTGTAATTGCTTTGTAGTATTTTCAGAAGTGACACAAATGACCAAAATCGCACACACTGCACCTTTAAATGAAAATGAGCGATTCAGCCGCTCGTCCTCTCGGAGCCACACGTCAACGCCGTAGATCTGTCAATAAGTCAAACCCTGCCTCATATTTCTGGAATTGAATTGTGTCGCATGAATCACATTCCCCCCTCCCTCGCTCACCTTTGCCGTTATTTCACTTCCTGCAAATAACACACGGTCTCCACGCCCTCCCGTGTGGCTCTGCGTTGTATTGTGTGGAGCGGCCGGGTCATTCATCTTGAGAGCGGGAGGGGAGAAAGGTCAGATCGGATCCGCTGGCGGCGATGGGCCCGTGTCGGGCTGAAGACGCTGATCTGATAACGTCCTCATTAACTGGCCTCCTCCGCCGCCCGGTGGAAAAACCCCGGGCCGAGAGCAGGAAGTGCGCTCTGCTGGTGACAGCCATCGCCCCGGGGCGTTCGCAAGCCAGATGAGCCCTGGATGGCAGCTCAAACACCTTCGGGCTCCGCACGTCATAACATATCTGCGAGAGAGGGAGGAAGCCGAGGAGCTGCTGGTGTTTGGGTGTGTGTGTGTGTGTGGGGGGGGGGGGGGGGGGGGGTTGACTTTGATTTTTCCTCGAATCAATCTGCCATGTTGGTGTGAGGTTATGAGTGGAGATGCAGCCGGTGGTGGGTTTCAAGCGCGGAGCTCATCTCAGAACTTGATACAGGAAGTGTGGCGAGCCGAGCAGCGATCACGCGGTGCGGTGCCCCCCCCCCACTACGTTTCCTCCCTTAGACCCTCATTAAACAAAGGTGTCCGTCAATCAGGAACCCCCCCACCCCCCACCCCCCCACCCCCAGCATGATCACCGACGTGTCCTCCATCAGAATCATTAGCAATCCCGATCAAATGGATCATAATGCCTGTTGTCTGTGCCTCTTGCACCGGTGTGGGGCAGTTAAAGTGTCAGAGTGCAGAGGGGGTGACAGGTCTTCAGGTTGAACTGGAGCTCCTCATCACACTGGTTCCCTCAGGTGAAGGGATTTTAGCTCAGGACTTTGAATAATTACCAAATATAAACGATTTAATTTTCACAGCAGGACACTACTTTGTTGATTTGGATTCATGCCATTGTTCAAAGTAGATGGCTAATTAGTGGCTATTAACAAACCACACCAGTTCAATGACCTTTCTTTTTTTTTTTTCTTCTTTTCACTCCTTTGCAAAACTCACAGATCCAAACCTAAAGTTGCACGGACGACTGCAGTCTGAATACTGAAAGGACAGACTGTTACAGTCACTCTCTCCCGCCTGTTTTTGCCCTCCCAGAAAAATCCTCTGCTATGAGTCAGAGAGCTGCCCCCTGCCCTGTCGATCCACACGACTCCTTTAAAGCGCTGTCCCGTGGCCTGTTTACAAACAGGTTTTATGTCGTATGATAAAATCGTAAAGTCTCGCAGGCTGTGTGAATCTCAGACTTCATCTTCAGCCTGGAGCCAAAAAGCCATTCTAAAAAAAAAACCTATGTACCTTGAAGAGGAGGAGGGAAATAAACGTGTGCGCAAACTGACCTCCTTCCATGTTTTAAGAATAATCGATATGTCACTCTCTGCCTGCCTGCTTTGAAGGCAGAGGAGATTCAACTTTTGATACCGCTGTGTAGCCGTGGTGGCGAGGATCAGTTTAGAGTCTCGGTGTGAGAGTGTGGAGGAAGAGAGATCACACCTACCTCTCTGACTGATGGGCCTGCAAATGTATTTCTGCAAGCAGCCAAGTCAGCACGGGGAGCGGCTCCCCGAGTGCGCGCACTAACATGTTCGATGCCGCGGGACGCCGACGCTACTCTTCTGCTGCGTGGAGGCACAGATGAAGAGATTGTTTTTTAGTTTTTTTTAGAGCCACACAAACATATCATACATCAGGTCTGGTGGAGAGATGCTGTAGAACATTTTTCATTCAGGTTCTGGGTGGGTTTGTAGAAGCTCCTACGTGTGAAATGAATCTTCAACCTTTAAATGTCAGCCATTATTTCATTTATCTATCTGCTCGGAAGGAATGTTGATCACATTTGTACTCGCTTGATTTTCTGTTATTTACTGAACTAGAGCTGGGTCCACCTTATCCTGTGATTCTCTCAGCATGAGGGCTTTTTTTTTAATCGTCCAAAATGACGTGTTTCCAGTGTGAAATCATCACAAGCTCATTTAAAGGTCCAGTGTGTAAGATTTAGATGATATTATTCCTATATATGTTCAAAATAGATGCCATATAAAATGATCATAGAGATGTTTTCAAAGAGAGAATGTACAAACTGTCGTTTTTATTTTCACTGGCTTGAACCTCTTATAATCGGAGGTGGACTCTGTGCAGAGGCCGCCATGTTTTTGACATTCTACAGTCGATTCTCCCACATGCTTGGAAGGAAAGTGTGAGATGAGGGGTGCTCAGCTGCAACATGCGACTTCACCACTAGATGTCACTAAATCCTACTCACTACACTGTGAGAGTTACATTTTCAAATATTTTGCCTTAATTTTGTACGAAAGAAAAAAAACTAGATACTTTATTTTGCCATTTAGCAAAATTGGAAAGTGAAAGAACTGAGAGAATAAAAATAATGAAGAAGTAAAAATATC